>JALBCR010002042.1:0-103715 GCA_030710515.1 Abscondita cerata
GATTATAACTTTCTCATTCATGCGTTCTCGACTGCAACTTGGTAATCTTCTCACTGAAATACTACAGGAAAAAGGCAATACCCCAGTTCCGGATGAGGAGCAATCAGAGGAAGGTCCAAGAAAAAGGAAGAGATGCCGATTGTGCCCCAGAACTAGTAACAAATCCTTTAGTACTTTCACAATTTGTAAAATATACATTTGTGGCAAGCATGGACAACTTACCTGTCTTTAATGTGTTCAAAATCTCAATATGACATAAATACCTATGTAATTTTTTAGTTTTAGCTAAAGTTTACAGAAAATAGATTTGTTCGACTGTTATTTAAGTTTGTAAATGTAAGAAGTGCGTTTTTTTTAGTTTTTTGTTTTAATATAACTGAGTATTGAACTATAATTTTTGTCTTTGCCAAACCTATACTTTAGTATTCTCAATACGTTAGTAAATGGTAACACACAATGATTTTGTATACATATTATTAGAACTCTATTTTTTTGAGGGTTTACAAAGTGAGTCACTGTGACCCGCTGCGACCTCTTTAATATACATTGTAGGTGCGACCTCAGCCGGGTTAAGAAATTACATCATATATATGGACTATCAAGAAAGTTATATTCATTGTTGACACACTATTTAAATACGAGTTAAAGTTACGTGTCATTTAAAAATCACGTTTCCACAACATCAGGAGTTCCACAGGGCAGAAATCTAGGGCCACTTCTATTCTTATTATTTTTTAACGACATAGTTAACTGTGTTAAATTCTCGGAATCATTACTTTATGCAGATGACTTAAAAATATTTAGAGTTGTTACCGACGTCGATAGTGCAATAAGACTCCAAGAAGATCTGGATAGAATACGGAACTGGTGTGTTATAAATCAAATGAACTTGAACGTAAATAAATGTTTTGTGTGGTCCTATACTCAAAAAATTAACCCAATAAAATTCTCATACAACTTAATTGATTCTGTGTTAGTGTACAAAAATTGTATTTGTGACTTAGGTGTATGATGGTTCGATGATAAATTAAGCTTCTCTACTCATGTGGTTAATACTGTTAAAAGTGCTAACAAAACTTTAGAGTTTATTATCAGATCCACAACACAATTTTAATCGACTTCGGCAATTACGGCGTTATACAATACCTACATAATGTCTAAGTATTCAATAATAGTTTGGTACCCATTTTACACCAAAAACAAGCGTATGTTGGAAAATGTTCGGTATAGATTTTAAAAATAAAATATTATTGTGAAAATAACATGTACCTCCTACACTGTCATCAATATTTAAATAACTATTATCACCAAATTCCAACAATTGAACAAAGAAAATCTCTTGTCATACTTAGTTATTTAGAAAAACTGTTGATGGGGAAAATTAATAACCCTTAGGTACATATTAGGAAAAGTTGATATCCGAACACCTAGAATATCGTCAGCTTAGTCTGTAAACTGGGTAACTCCACGTATGGTCGAAATCGAGGTTTCAGCACCATCTAGTGTAAAATTTAGCAACTCACCGGCTGGAAACATTCCTATCTCCAATAGAAAATTAGTTTTTATAATATTTCCGTTGTAGGAAACTGCGTAACACATTCCCGCGTATTCTTGACCCGAAGACAGCGTATCTTCCCTGTTCTTAGTGTTAACTATAGCGTCAGTAGGTTCGTTTAAAACTTGAGTGGTTTTCAATGAGGAATCAATAATAAATGGAAATATGATATAGAAAAGGACAAAAGGAGGTGAAAACCCAAGTGTGATTGTCATCACAGCAAATTAAAAACTTCTAAAATTGAATGTCGTGCTATCAGCGAAGAGGAAAGACAGAAAATATTTAACAAATTCTGGACATTATCCTGGAAAGAGAAAAAAATATTTGTAAGCACTATTGTCAATATCAGTACAACATCAAGAAAGCGAGGTGAAGCAGAACAGTCAAGAAGATCAACTTCCACTGAATATTTTTTGAAATGTGGAGCGGTAAATATCAGAGTGTGCAAAAAAATGTTTTTAAACACCCTGAGCATAGGCGAGTGGGCGATAAAAAACTGGGCAAAAAATCAACAAAGTATATCGAAAAATTTGAAACATCCGTTAACCAAACCTCTTGTCCCCGCACTTCACGAATTTTTTGATTCATTAGTACCTAAAGATGGAATCACACTACTGCAGGGCTTCGTCCTCAAAATTGTATTTAGAACCAATATGGGATTCTACAAATCACATTAAGGTCTACAAAAACAATTCTGCAAGGAAAGGAAATTAAAACCATTATCAATACCAACATTCCACAAAATATTTGAAGAAAAAAACTTGTCACTTTATCGGCCAAAAAAAGATTTGTGTGATACTTGTGTTGCTTACGAAACAGGAAATCTATATGAAATTGATTACAATAATCATTGTCAGCTCAAAAAAGAAGCCAGAGATCAAAAACTTGCCGATAAAAATTCTGACAATTTTGTATTCACTATGGACTTGCAGAGTGTACTGTTGTGCCCAAAATCAAATGTATCCAGTCTGTATTATGAGACCAAATTAATTTGTCACAATTTCACTATTTTTGATATAAAAAAGCTGCAAGGATATTGCTACCTCTGGAATGAGTCCGAAGGTGGCCTTAGTCCAAATGAATTTTCATCCATAATAGTAACCTTTTTAGAAGCCTTTATCAGACATAATAACGTAGCTACTGATAAAGAGATAATTCTCTATAGTGATGGGTGTACCTATCAAAACAGAAATGCGGTTTTATTGAATGCTCTATACAATTTGGTCCTAAACCAAAAGTTACTATAGTTCAGAAATACCTCCAAAAGGGCCATACACAAATGGAGGTTGACTGTATGCATTCGTTAATTGAAAAAAAGATAAGACATAAAACGATCAAAGTTCCAGCTATGTGTATATTTGCCAAACTGCATGCGAAAAGTTTCCATATAAAGTGCAATATCTCTTGCATTCATTTTTCAAAAATTTTGAAAAAAATGTGCAATTTTTCACGTCAATTCGACCTGGCAAAAAAACTGGCGACCCAGTCGTAACGGATATAAAGGCATTGAAATACACCCCAACTGGAATATTTTACAAATTACGGCACACTGAAGCATGGAAACCATTGTAAGCAAATAAGTGCCATGAGTTTCAATGATGTGCCCCCATTGTACAAGGAGAGGCTCAAAATAAAAAAAATATATCAGCATCTTTAACAACTCAAGTTGAGTCTCGAGGCAGATTACCATGCTTTCTACAATGATTTGCCCCATCAGTAAAATTCAGCCATTTATGGAAAATTACACAATTTCTGCTTAGTTAATTTTTCAGGGTTTTGATTATGTTGTAAAATACTGAAATATTGTAATACAGGATACTAACATTACCAGTATTTTATTTTAATACTATTCTTTTCATGATTTTTATTCAAAAATAGAGACTGTTTAATATATAAATTGGTTAGTGTTGTAGAAAAATACGTATCTCCCAAACATATTTCAAAAAGAAAATAGAAGTAATCGTAACTCCACTTTTAGTGAGAAAAAAAATATTGACAAAAAGAACATCAAAAATTTATTTTGAAGCCAGTTTTACATGTTATATATTGATTTCAAAGCTCACGTGAATAACGATTTTTAATTATTCAGTTTTTTTGCCTCTTGTAAAATTTTTCTATTTTGGAGTTACGCAGTTTACAGACTAAGCCGACGATATACAGTTTAATAACATGTAAACTTATGGTACCTACGCCGATAGCCAATTGCCTGTTAAATGCTCCAGTTTTTAAAATGACAACTTTATATAACAAATTACCTGACCATATAGATTTATTTCAATTTGAATTTAAAAATTTAAAAATAAAATTCAGATTCTGCTATTAGAAAATAGGATTTAATATTAATTTTTAATACTAACCAATTATATTTAGTTAATTTTTTTTGTTTTAAATTTGCATACACACGTACATCGTTACTTTTATTATAGTATAAACTTGTTTAAGTTAATATTGCTCTGTAATTGGGATACTTGTTCTTGTTGAGTAATAAACAATAATATTATTATTATCATTTAAATAATTACAATTCCTGACAGGCTTCCATCTTGGTCGCCATCTTTAAAAATGGCTGCCGAAATAAATTAGCTAATATCTCTGCAACCGTTTCTCCAAATCTAACGTATAAGAACTCAAAATACTCAAAGGAAAGGAACCCCAACTGCAGCGTCTATTTAACCAACAGAAAAACACCAAAAACTGCACCAAAAACTTTACTCGGACACGTGTTTCAACAGCTAAGCTGTCATCATCAGCGATACCAATACTAAAATTAAAAACAACGGGAAGCTTATATATACTATCTGCTTATCACGCATCGTTAAACTTCATTGATTCTTAGATAAGCTTAAATAATTCCGAAATTCCTAATGGACCGTTATCATCATAATTCAAGAGCAAATTTCTGTTTTTAAAAATTTCTAAACTTTCATAAGAATCAAGTTCGTTTTTATTATCTACCCTCTTAATTAATTCAATGTCGCCTACTCTATGGCCATTTTCAAGCATATGCATGGCAACACCGGACCTATCTGTGAGATTATATTTGACATGAGCTACGTGCTCTTTAAAACGAGTTTTAATAGGTCTCTTGGTTTGCCCTATATATACTTGGTTACAGTCTTTACAATTAATTTTATATATTCCCAATTTATCACACATTTCTATTGGGTCTTTCGGATTGCCTAAAAGATTTTGCAAGTTGTTACTACTAGAGGTTACTGTTTTATAATCAAATTTTGAAAATATTGACCTTTTGTATATGTGGGATAATTTGGTAATTTGACATATTTCTTATCTATTTTGCTATTACTAGTTCCTAACGTTGTAATGTTTCTAATGTTTAACTTATGTTTATGTTTTCTAATTATGTTTGTGACAATTGATTCTTGAAAACCATTGTATGATGCAATCTGCTTAATAGTTCGCAGTTCTTTATCAAAGTTTTGTTTTGACAATGGGAAATGTAATTAGCTGTTGAAACACGTGTCCGAGTAAAGTTTTTGGTGCAGTTTTTGGTGTTTTTCTGTTGGTTGGTTTTTGCTGCAGTTGGTGTTCCTTTCCTTTGATCAAGATGGCTTCCAGGTCTACACTACGGAACAGG
The DNA here is from genome assembly GCA_030710515.1 of Abscondita cerata. NCBI lineage: Eukaryota > Metazoa > Arthropoda > Insecta > Coleoptera > Lampyridae > Abscondita > Abscondita cerata. The sequence continues at coordinate 5,154 of JALBCR010002042.1, forward strand.
TTCTTCAAGATTAAACGTAAGATTTCTTTTGTTAAATGTGACATTGAATTTCTTAAATCTTGCCGAAAAGCAGGCGTTTTTCCAAAATTTATTAAAGTTTATGCAAATTTTAATTTATACTCATGTAAAAAGGCGCTTGAATTTGCTAAGCGTAAATGGTTAGATTTGGAAATTAATTGTCATTATGGTAAATTAGGTAAATTAGAGTTAGAAGCATATGAGTTACATTTAAAACTGACTTCAGGATTAAATGATGACGAGTATGTTGAATGGATTAAGTTTTTGCACCATATTAATGAAATTATTCGACACAAATTTTGGCAAAAAAGATGACCCACAACAAAAGTTCACAGAATTATCTAAAAAGAAAAAGAGGTGCACAGACTTGATCCCCAAAAATCTAACATAGTGGTAAACAAATCCTCGGAGATTTTTAACATGACAAATTAACTTTATTGAATAAAGGCTTGAAATATAACCTCAAATTTAACAAAGCGCCCATAGATAAGATTATTGTAGGAATTGAAAGTTTGATCAAACTTTTAGATGATAACTCTAAAAAATTCATTAGGAATGCCTGTAAAATTCAAATTTCAGATAATATTCAGCAGTTACCAAAATTTAAATTTAACGCGAGAGAAATAAACATTGTTAAAAATCTTAAAGAGAAAAGTTGTTGTTATCTCAAAGCAGATAAAGGAAATAAAGTAGTTATTTTGGACAAAGAGGATTATTTTGAGTCAGTTCAGGTGATGCTTAATGCTCATTAATATCTAAAAATCCTCTTCCCAAAATGATTGCTGATACCCGTAGATTCTTATTAGAATGTGGAAATATTATACCAAAACAACTTAGGTTTAGACTAACGGTATCTAACCCGGTTCTTCCTAGAATGTATTGTTTACCTAAGATACATAAACCCGGAAAAGCAATGCGTCCCATTGTTTCAGGTATTAATGCTCCTACTTATCTAATATCTAAATGGTTGTCAAATAAATTCAACAGTTTTGAATATCAACAATCAAATTTTAGTGTTCAAAATTCATACGATTTTATTGAAAAAATTAAAAACATTGAGCTGACTGAGTACGAAGTTTTAGTTTCATTCGATGTCTGTTCATTGTTTCCAAGCGTTCCGATAGATATATATCACTTTAGATTATTGTTACACCAAAACCATTTAGACAATTCAGAAGTAGATAATTTTATTAAATTAGCAAGATTATGTATGAGTCAAACCTACTTTCAAATTAACAATAATATTTATCAACAAAATTATGGTACAACAATGGGTAACAGCTTATCTCCGTTTATGGCTAACCTGTTCATGGGTAAATTTGAAACTGATTTAAAAATAATTTAGAATATTTTCCTAGAATTTGGTGTAGATATGTAGATGATGTTTTGCAGTCATCGACACTAAAGTTTACAGCCCTCAGCAATTTGTAGAAATTTTAAATTCAAAATTTGAGACGATCAAGTTTACCTATGAAACAGAAACAAACCTTAAGTTACCTTTCTTAGACACTTTAGTGACAAGAAATGGCAACAAACTAGATATAGATATTTATCGTAAAGACACTAACACTATGAGGTTTATAACAAATGATTCCAACCATAGTATGCAACATAAACTTGCATCTTTCAACTTTTGATTCACCGATTATTACATTTCCCATTGTCAAAACAAAACTTTGATAAAGAACTGCGAAATATTAAGCAGGTTGCATCATACAATGGTTTTAAGAATCAATTGTCACAAACATAATTAGAAAACATAAACATAAGTTAAACATTAGAAACATTACAACGTTAGGAACTAGTAATAGCAAAATAGATAAGAAATATGTCAAATTACCAAATTATCCCACATACACAAAATGTCTTCAAAAAATATTTTCAAAATTTGATTATAAAACAGTAACCTCTAGTAGTAACAACTTGCAAAATCTTTTAGGCAATCCGAAAGATCCAATAGAAATGTGTGATAAATCGGGAATATATAAAATTAATTGTAAAGACTGTAACCAAGTATATATAGGGCAAACCAAGATACCTATTAAAACTCGTTTTAAAGAGCACATAGCTCATGTCAAATATCATCGCACAGATAGGTCCAGTGTTGCCATGCATATGCTTGAAAATGGCCATAGAGTAGGCGACATTGAATTAATTAAGAGGTTAGATAATAAAAACGAACTTGATTCTTATGAAAGTTTAAAAATTTTTAAAAACAGAAATTTGCTCTTGAATTATGATGATAACGGTCCATTAGGATTTTCGGAATTATTTAAGCTTATCTAAGAATCAATTAAGTTTAACGATGCGTGATAACAGATAGTATATATAAGCTTCCCGTTGTTTTTAATTTTAGTATTGGTATCGCTGATGATGACAGTTTAGCTGTTGAAGCACGTGTCCGAGTAAAGTTTTTGGTGCAGTTTTTGGTGTTTTTCTGTTGGTTCAAAATACTCAGCATAAGATTCTACAAGTCTTGAATCGAAAGTGCTAAACCTGACCCTTTTAAAGATATGAGGCTTGATAAAAAAATTATGCAAAAATGCACACATGCGATAGCATATGTTAGACGAATAATGAGAACGAAAAAACCGATTCTGCTGAAAACTTGTAATTTTATACAAATGGACATGGTCTACTTACTGAAAATATTTTCATGGTGATGTCACTTTCGGTTATACCGGAAGTGGATACCAACTTAGTTGTTTTAACTACAATGCCTTAATTTTTATTCTATATTCGGTCTCCGCATAAAATTTTACGTCTTTTACTACCAGGTTTGACCTACTTATATCTTACCATTATTAAGAAAAAAATAATTTCAGGAGTAAGCAACGAAAATTTGAATCAACTGAAAAATTAATATTTCATGAAACATAAAAGGCAGATAAACGAAACTTGAACAACAGTTAGACATGGTATTGGACTATGTTTTCAGTATTAGATATTTTTGAAATTTATTTCTAGGGGAGGTCCGTGAGTGAGGGCACTTAAGAAAACTAACATTGTCAAAAAGTCATTTTTGAAATTGCAACTAGGCTTATTGATATTTTTATTTGGTGCATAATTTAATTACCCATCTTCTGATATAATTATCATATTCCTATACCTAAAGTAAATAATTATTCTGTTATCTGCGTTTTTTCTACTTTTCTTGGAGATGATGTAGTAAATTGATAGTGTGCTTTGTAATTTGTAATTGAAGGTATCATACGACAGGCAGCAAAACAGAATTCAAAGCAATTTACTACATCATCTCCAGAAAAGTAGAAAAAAAGCAGACAACACGAAAGAGAAGAAAGTAGAAAAAAAAGCAGATAACACGAAAATTATTTAGTTTAGGTATAGGAACATGATATATTAGCGGATAAGTAATTAAATTTTGAATCGAATGAGAGTATAATAAAATTCACTTGCAATTTAAAAAATTTGACTCTTTGGCAATTTAAATTTTCTTAACTACCGTTACTCCCACACCTCCCTATAAATAAATTTAAAAAATGTCTAATACTGAAAACATTGTCCAATGCCATCTCTAACCGTTGTACAAGTTTCGCTTATTTGCCATTTATGTTTCAAGAAATATAAATCTTTCAGTAAATTCAAATTTTCGTTGCTAACTCCTAAAATTATTCTTTTCCTTAATGATGGTAAGAGATAAGTAGGCCAAACCTGGTATCAGAAGATGTGAAATTATATGCGGAAACCGAAAATCAAATAACAATGGAGGCATTATATTTAATATAACAAAGTTGGTATCAACTTCCGGTGTAACCGGAAGTGGCATCGCCATGAATATATTTTCAGTAAGTAAACCATGTTCATTTGTATAAAGTTACAAGTTTTCAACCGAATCGGTTTTTTCGTTCTCATTATTCGTCTAACGTGCTATCGTCGAGACACACACCGTATTATATTTTATTTTTTCTGCAGGATAACAACAGTTTTATTATGCGTGCATTATTTGCCAAAAAACTAAAGATCTTCGTTTCCCGGTGCTAAAAAACTCCGTTAATTCTCATGACGTTACTATACCAAGCATTTCTCGATGACTGGGAAAAAATTCGAAACTCTGGCGTTCCAATTAGCATAAGCTTGCCTCAGTCAGAACCAAATGTTAATAATTTAGTAACTAACTAAGCAAAATGGCATAATAACTCTCGACGAGAATTTCATCAAGACAGATTGCAGTTAATTTCGTTAACGGCTCCATCAGAGATTATACAATCCTCTCCAAAGCCGCTTTAATATGTCGCCGTGAGATGTTGAAGGGAAAAAAGTTTGACATTATGTCGGATGAGTTTAATACGGACTGCCAGAAAACTTTTGTTTGTGGCTTTCTTATATATCTCATAGGCCTCATACTGTATGGACCATCTTATAGAAACGACTTCGAAAGCGAACAAACTACATTTTCTATTGTCAACTTAGATGCTACAACGCTACTCCTTTGTCCACTTACATTGGACTTTGAATTGAATCGGCTAGAAATAACAATCAGATATAATCAAGTAAGATACATCAAACGCAAGATGGGTCATGCAGTATTGCAAAGTTTATATCTGAAGGCTTAGTTTGTTTGATAGAAATGTGTAACAACTTCTTTACTGTGGGAGCCGTTGACAATATCTATTACCGCCCCTCTGCTAGAACGTAAAAAAACTCGTTTCACGGTACTGCCATTTTTCTATTTCAGGGTAGAAAGAAGATGGACGATGGGGTAAGGTCTACCTATACCTAAAGACACGACGTTCAACATGGAGGAAGACCATCTGGTAGAAGGGATTCGAAAAGAGGAATAATGGGCTCAGTCAGTTTTTGAGATTATCGATGGTAATTTCGTAACAACAAGAGTTACTTGGTCAGCATACAACAGAGTAGACCAGAATCAAAACTATGCATCAACGGCCTTTTTTCTCTATTCAGGGAATCCTCTAGAATGATATTGTATGCAATGATCCTTATCCAGAAAAGCATGAATCATCTAAATCCGTTCAAAGGAAAGGAACACCAACTGCAGCGTCTATTTAACCAACAGAAAAACACCAAAAACTGCACCAAAAACTTGACTCGGACACGTGTTTCAACAGCTAAGCTGATGATAACAGCTTAGCTGTTGAAACACGTGTCCGAGTCAAGTTTTTGGTGCAGTTTTTGGTGTTTTTCTGTTGGTGATCTAAATCCGTTTCAGATTCCTGTTGTAACGGGTGACGGGAAAAAACTTTAGTAGGTAAACGAATCTCTTGAAAATATTTGTCATTATGTTGGGCGATATCAATACCGAGGAGCACAGTATGAAAGCAATTAAAGATATTTTGGAAGAATCGGAGTCGAAGCTCTTGTTAAAGACGGTGTGGCAACTTTGGGTACGCAGATGGTATAATGAAAGTTGTTCACGTTACAAAAGCAAGGTAAGCAATCGATATTGATCACTAATACAGCCTATGTTTAATATAATTAATTTTATTTATAGGTACGCATATCAGGTTACCTACGTTGCACTAAGTTTGGTGCTGAACGAAGCTTACAATGAGATCGGTTGAGACACCACTTGACGATTGGATGAAGTCTAGGAGAAGTTTTTTTCTTGCGACCATTACCACTATGCCAGATGGGTACCGTTTCATGTACAAGACGTAAAGAAATTTTCGATATCACTCTTAGATGAGTTCAAAGAGGGATATTTTACGGTGAGTAAATCAAGACATCGTTTTTCTTCGATTTCAATCGATCAATGTCATGAGCAACTTAACAAGGTTCTAAAAGGTAGTGGTGGTATTTTTGGCTTGACTGAAGATTCTTCATCCCTCTTGAGCTGGTCAGTGTCTGTTTCTGAAACAAAACGAGGAATTCAAGATAGCACCGAAAGCCGAAGATTGTGATTTTTTATTAGATGTAGGGGGCCCGGGGCACATTGGGACAGTTTTGGTCAACTGCATTTATTTCATGAACAATACAAGTTAGTGGCCGACTTGTAGCACTACACCGAACTGCTTTTTTGGTTATGCTATAACATTTTTCAATTGAATCTATATCCAACTTTTAACCACTTTTCAACAGTTTCAAAAAAATTGGCATATTGTCCGAATGTGCCCCATGCCGGGGTACAATCGGACACTGATAATCATAATAAAATAAACTACAAAAATAAATCGAAACACTGCTTTATTGAATGTTAACATACATATCTAAATTTACTGGAAACCTTAGTATGGAATTTAATCTTTTAGTGCTACATTTGATGGGTTCTGGCAGCTTCAAGATGACATCATACCTAGATACCATTGAAACATCCAAGCTATTAGGGAAAACAAAGCCTAACTTGGCATTTCTTCTTAAAAAGCTAACCTCATATTCATCTGAGCCATCATCTGCTACTAGAACTTTACCAATATAGTACTTTATGGATTTTTTTGTGAGAAAGTGGACTAAAATGAAATCATTGATCTCAATTGCTGTCTCATTATTCAGTAAATCTGGAACATTAATTCCTTCATCCTCGAAGTCCATATTATCTAAATCAGATGAATGGGAAGACCATCTGCCTTTTTTGGGGTTTGGAATGTCTGAATCAGACGACGATGTCTCATCTTCGATTTGGTTTTGACATGTTTTCTTTTTAGTTTTTTTCTCCTTGGATGTTGGATTTACTTTCTTCGTTTCAGGCTTTTTTTCTTCTGTTGAAAATACTTGTCTTATAGCATCTTTCACAGCTGTTTTATTAATTTTTCAATTTCTTCAATTCTATCTATTTCTGGTGTATCAGTATAAATCATGGAACTGCCTTGCTTCGATTTTCTTACGGTTTTTCTCGGAGGTGCCTTGGGATAAGGGCGAATATCTGAAACCAGAATTTTGGTCTTTTTTTGTTTATTATTAAGTAAACCATCCCTTTGATTACTGAATATATTCTCCACCAACTCTTCAACAATAGTAGTTACCATATTGACAATGTCAATAGATTGTATATTTGATGGGCCTGGCATGTAATTCATTAGGTTTTGTAGGTCCAGAGATTCATTTGAATCTTGAATCATTGCAGGTGTACTTACAGGTCTATCTGTGACCGAAGCTGGAAGGTAATCAGTTTCAGAAAAAAACAGAGAGTTCATCGGCCATATTCCTGTTTTGGAAAATGCTTTTACTATATTTATTGGAGTGAATGATAACAAGAATGGTTTGTAAGAAAGCTGGGGAATGTGGCCAATTTTAATTGTTGTCCCAGGTTTGGAGCTCAAATAGTCATTGAAAGTTGACTGATATCTTGATTTGAAAGGCCCATATATTCCCACATCTAAGGGTTCATTTGATGAGTGCAATGAGGTGGGAATGAAAAGAGTTTGATGCCATTTTCTCTACAGTAAATAATAGCCGCAAGGCTAATATGTGTCTCATGATTGTCTATTATCAGTAATATTGGATTTTCAACACTGCAGTTTTTATGTTTCTTGATATGTTCTAACACCTTCACAAAAGTCTCAGCAGTCATCCACCCATTCTTGGATTCATAACACACGGAGCCTGGCGGAGAACCATATAAATACTCATCCTTTATTGGTATGCGGGGAAAAACATAAACAGGAGGCAACGAAATTCCAGATGCTGCTATAATTCCCAAGAATGTTACTAGTGTGCCACGCTTCCCAGAAGACACCTGTCCAACCTGTTTTTTCACACTTTGTGCAATTATTTTTGGGGCTTGTAAAACGGTTGTTATTCCCGTTTCGTCACAGTTTAGGATTTTTCTGGTATAAACCTGTGTTTTTCCATTAATTTTCTATAATTGTCAAAAAATTGTTGAACGTTAGTTGGATTAAAGGCGCTTGCTCTTGCCAGGCTCGTGTTTTCCGGTTATAAAACCAGCCATTCAATCTTCACCGGCCATTTTGTTTTCATCCCAGGACGGTGGATATTTTTTTTTTAGTTTAACTGCATATTCGTACGCCAAAGTACGAGTGTTCTTGAAAGTTAACCCAAAATGCATATTGGAAGTCTGAATTAAATAATCTTTTACTTCACTTTCTTCTTGAGAGTTGAACACACTCCTTGCTGCATATTTACTAGATGCATGATGTTGTTCTTCCTGTTCACTATAATTTCCAGAATCCCTGTTTTGTTTTTTACGAAATGTTTTTAAGCGATCGTAGAGTGTTGACTTCTTGATATTGTGTGCCGAGGAAGCCTGTCTAACATAAATTCCATTATCAACTATATCAGCTATTGCAGCTTGTATGGCATCTTCTGAAATATTGATCCTTTCAGTTTTTCGCTTGTACGTGCGCACCATTCTAAAAGAAAAGAAATACATCCTGTGAGAAACAGAAACAAACAAGTTTAATTACACTGGGGCACATTCGGACAGTCCAAATCTGTCCTAGTCTAAACGTCCGAAAGTGCCCCGGCTGCAGCTTATGAAAATATTCATGAATAAAATTCGCAAGGTTATGTTTATAGAGCTACAACAATATGGTTTAAGTTCCTGATTTATATTACTTGATGACGTATCAAATGGATTTCAACAAATATCAGCTATAAAATATATATGAGTTTATGAAGTGAGGTGAAAAATATTTACCTGTTAGCACAAAATGCACAAAACTTAATTTAATTACACACTCGTTGCGAGAATTGCCCCAAACTTTCCGAGCAACCACAACAACACTGATGCTTTGTTTGACGTGAGTGAGCGCGTTGTAACACCTATTTTGAGCCCCGGGCTCCCCTAGGTACAGAGCATGGTTGATGTGATTTGAGCACATTTTTAGAAACAGAGAAGACGAATTAGTCATCCTTGAAGGTCACGTCAGTGGAAAAGATTAGTAGATACGAAAAATACATAAAAGATGTCATCATTGATAGAACAAAGTCTTTCGACCCTCCGACCAAAAATAACTTTCAGTTATTCAAAGGTTCTAAAAACGACAACAGCCACCTAAGAACTTACGAGTGTTTAAAGATAACGCATGTGTCCTGGGTAAAATGTACATTGTAATCCAGTCTAGGAAGGGTAGTATTGATGATTTTTACTCTCACGAAGTACTACAGTTTCCGCTATTAATCGGAGAGAACGTGGAAAATGTACTATACAAAGAACTGGGTTTTTGTTTGACTGTAGCTAGAAGTTGAGGCCTATACCATTTCCAAAGTTGACCTTATAAATTTAGCTCTTTTTGGTGTAACTACTTGGGAAGATGGAGCACTTATTCACCTTTTGGTTCCACGAACTGGTGTTAAATCTTTCCAAAACAAGTTCGATATTTTGTTGAAATTTATCGAAACGGAGTTCAGAAATAGGTCAAGCGTAGATACAATCTGGGTTTCATACTAGACGTTTTCTATCAAGGGGGAGACAAGAAGCGGCAGAGGAAGTGGTGATGGAGTTGCAGTAAATGTTAATTTGCCAAAAAACTGGTTAACCTTTTTACGCCATCCAACTAATAAAACAGAATTATTCAAGAGTCTTTTGGAATCGATTGTTTCCAGCCTTCAGCTCACCAATCGCAATTTCTTTATTACCAATGGAGATTTCGTTTGTCACGTTAGTCCTGTAAATAAAATGACTGAAATAATTAATCATGATACATGATGTGTTAATAAAATAAACAAAAGGCAATTAACCATAATTTTAAAAACGACACACTTTGAAATTGGCCATTGATCGTGTTTTTTCATATAAAAAAAAGAACACGTCATTAAACCACGAACAATATTTTCTTTATACTTGTAGTTAAATCCTTGTTGACATGGACATGGAACAGTAGGTTGTTTTGCTGATATTACTGGAAAATAGTCGGAGGAGGCGTGGATTGTATCAGTAGTCTCAGCTTCATCAAAGAACCCGTGTAATTTTAATATGAAGCTGGTCTGTAGCCATAACAGCTTTGCAGGGAGATAAAAAGGAAATTTACCGACTACTTTAAAAAAAAGGCAACGTTTTGTGTTGGGCGCTATTTCAAGGTTGTTAAACAACGGTCGGTTACATTTCAGAAAAATGAGATTGAAATTGAACCACTGGCTTTGTTGGCCTTTGACCATTTGTAAAATGTCTAGTATTGTCTAAGTTTTGTTGTTGTTATCTATAATTGTGTTAGTTCTTTTTTGACGCGACCCAGAAAGTCTTCTCACAGACCAATTCTACGTTTTTTGATAACAATTTTCTAATTCCGGAGTTGATTATAGAGGGTGTTTGAAAAAGAACTAGCTAGTTTTATGTATAAATTTAATAGTGAAATTAATGAAGGACTACATCAACCAGTGCATAAAATGAAAAGAATATCTTCAAGTTTTTTTTACCTTTTAGTAAATTTCAACGTGGGATCCATTCGTGGCCCTACACACGTCCAGACAATATTTCACTTCCCGCCAGGTATTTGCCAACTACCAGGTGTAACAGTTTCAACTGCAGCTAAGGACTTTTTGGGCTCTGAACACACGAAGCACGGATTTGTTCAACAGTAGCTTCAGAAGTTCTCGGTCTACCTGGTGACTTTTCTTTCAAAACGCTACCGGTTTCCTTGAAAGATTTTAGCCTATTACGGATAGTAGTTGGTGTAGGTGCTTCACCGCCATATTGGCGTCTAAAATTACGTTGCACAGATTCACTTTGTAAAAGCCAAATGACACACTGAGCGTTCTGTTGCGGAGTAGCCATTACACTGCACCGAAAACCAATGTCAACAATGCCAGAATCTGAATGCCGGAAACTCAAGGTCAAGCAGGTTTGCCAACTGCAGTTAATGAATTTGCGTAAAACTTGGACAATTTATGTATCTAATAACACAAACTAGAATATTTTTAGTTACCTTGTACATATTCTATAAAGTTCCATTTTCTGCAATAACAGCATAGTGTTCAGTTTTAAAAAAAATAATTTCAAAATAAGTGAACTACACTCGTCGTTTCCGCTGTCCCCATCACGACGAAAGACGATTGAATTTTGTTACGAATCAATTATGTGCTTAATGAATTAAATTTATATAATTTTGTGAACTGCATCGCACTACATGAGTTATTAGCGGGTATGTAATATAGATGTATACTGTGGTAATATTTATCGCTATTTTTAAATTAAATAACATAACAATTTTGCATTAACTTCATAATGTGTTCATTCAATCCAAGGACGCGCGAGCCGGTTTCGTTCGCATTCGGGCTAGTATTCGTATTTAATCACGGTTCTAACATTATTTCCTGTGTTTTCTTGTGTTTTCCCTACCGAGGCCTTTTTATTTTATCTGTGTTTACATTTGTACAAGTCGCCACGATAAGCCGTGTGGTGTGAAACGTGTGTCCTTAGTTTTTCCTGTCATTGCTCCTAAAATACAATTATGGTAAACAATTGCGGTTACTGTAATAAGCCGATTACTCCCACAATCAAAAGCATTCAATGCAATGGCCCATGTAGTAAAATTATTCATATAAAATGCGCCGGTCTCTATGAAGCATTTGATATCAATACCAGTCCTCACTGGATTTGTAAAATTTGTAGGCCTTATACTTCAGACACTTCAGACATATTGAATAAATCGGACGCGCCTTTGACCATTATACAAGAGCAATTTAATTTCTTCCGAACAGAATTTAAGACATTTAAAGAGGACGTTATCAACTCAATCTCCACTCGTTTTGAAGAGATGGATGGACGCATAACTAAAATCGAAACGGCACTGCTGACCTTAGAAAATAAAGTGATTTCCCAAGAACAAAACCATGGTGCAATAAAAGAAACAATGGTTCTCAATGACCTTGTAAAAGAGATTGATGAACGCAATATAAAAAAAAAACAACGTTATGGTTTTTAATTTTAAGGAGGCAAATGCTACTTCTGTTAAAGAGAGAATCAAAAGTGATGAGGATGCTTTGAAAGAGAATCGCCGTGGAATTATATAGTTACGCCCAAAAAAGTAATTCGTATGGGGAAGCTTCAAGACCTCTAAAAATTATATTAAACAATGATCAAAAAGTAATTATGCTGCTAAAAGATAATGCGATTGATGAGAATGTATGATTTCATCCCGATAGAACTAAATTGCAACTGCAACGTTTTAGTCAATTAAAAGAGGAACTTAAGCTAAGAAATGCAAATGGTAATCCTTACATCACTAAAACATTAGAGATTAAACAAGCAAAAAACTTAAAAAACTAAACTTTACTTTCAAAATTGTTGTGGAGTTCGAACAAAACTTATTGATTTATCAGTAGCAATAAACATTTGTAATTACGATGTAATTATTTTGGTAGAACCGTGGTTATATAGTGACTTACCTAATGCGGCATTGCAATCGCCTAATTATGAAATTTTTCGTTGTGATCGTTCTTCGGATGGCAAAATTAGGGGTGGTGGTATATTAATAGCGGTCAAGAAAAATATTAAATTTTTGTTGCTTCTAGCGGATAATCGGATTGAGCACTTATTTATTCAAATAATAATTAATGAAGAATTATATTTAATTGTCGGTGTATATACAGGATAGTTTCTGAAAGGTGTGTACATGGCTTTACCTGAGGTTATCTGGCTCAAAACAGACCGTTTGACACCAATTTACCTGTAACGAAAAGTGCACCATAAGGGCACCAGACGGCGTCAAACTTTCCAAAAAATATTTTACATTGGGAATAACTTGAGAACAGGTTTTGTTCCGCTTTCGTATGCTGGTTGTCTGCTTCCAAAGACGTTTTTCTGTGTAATGTGGACACATTTCTGATGCCAGGAAAAGTCGCTTTTATACGGGCACTGTCAAATAAATGATAATATTTTAACAATAGTCAATGATACGCAACCAAAATAATTCTGACAAACAAAATGAAGAATTTGAAAACTTTTTTCTCTCTTGTTAAATTGCGCCAATATTATCAGTTTGATCAGAAAAAAATTAAAATCATATCTCTGCAAGGCGCATCCATACGCTTAGAAATTCAAGTAGTAGGCTATGCGATCATGTCAATCCGATTTGGGAACCTTTCTGCGTAAACCCTCACGCTCTCCCGACAATTGCCACTGCAAAAGCCCAACACTAACAGCATATCAGTCTGTTCGGCAAATGTGTAGCTCATTTTTCAAGTAGTTAATCGCAAAATAGAAACGTGAGTAATCTTGGAAGATCTGGAAATGAATGTCAGAAATGATAGATTTGATCCCATAGCCTACTAGCACTAATAACTTAAATTTAACAAGAAAGAAGAACTTTTTGAAATTGTTCGTTTTATTTGTCAGAATTATTTTGGTTTTGTATTGTTGACGGTCCTTAAAATATTATCATTTATTTGACAGTTCCCTTTTCCTAGCATCAAAAATTTGTACAAATTACACAGAAAAACGTCTTCGGAAGCAGACAACCAGCATACGAAAGCGGAACAAAATCTGTCGAACCGTTTTCGAGTTATTCCCAATATACATATTTTTTTGGAAAGTTTGACACCCTCTGGCGCCCTTATGGTGCACTTTTGGTTATAGGTAAATTGGTGTCAAACAGTATATTTTGTGCCAGAGAACCACTGGTAAAGCCATGTACACATCTTTCAGAAACACCCTGTATATGTCCAAGCCCCCCCCTCAAAATTATTTAGATCACGTCACTTCCCTAGAAAATCTTATGAATAAAAAAGGTGATTACAAAATTATAATTTTGGGCGATTTTAATTTATCACAGTGAAAGCCGAATTATAATGACATGAGCATTACCGACGATCAGCGTAGTGCTGCCATTGTCAACTGTTACATCTTCTTAAATCTTCATCCTATTGTTTATGCGGCTGATGATGTTCTCTTGCTCAAGTCAATTAATTGTATTCCTTATCCAATTTTGTTAAATATGGTACCATCGGAAACTCTTAAAACTTACAGAAAAATCTACTTGTATCATAGAGGAAACTACATATATGTAGATTTGAACGCATATCTTAACTCAATAGATTGGAATTTTATCAAATTTTACGATATTCTACATCGAGCAGCTGAAGCTATCATTCCGGTTAAGTTTGTTACTGATGAAAATAATAAATTTCCAAAATGGATGAATTCTGAGTTACGTCGTTTAATTACAAAAAAGGAGAAGGCGCACCTGATATTTAAACGCACAAGCAATTCATTAATTATATGATTTTTTCTAAATTGAGGAGGGAGTGAAAAATTCTTGGATTAAAATTGCACAATAATTATTTTCGTACAGTCGATTATTTTTCTTCTGTATACTCATCAAATGAGGTGCATAATGACTATAGTCGTTACCATTTATCCAATTTTCCCGAAATTCAGGATGTTCCTCTTACTATTTCACTCACCGAAGTTTTTGACACTATTTTATCTTTAAAATGTTCTAGTTCAGCTGGTCCGGATGGGATACCCTCTCTACTACTTATCAAATGCATATTCCCATTAACTACCCCAATCTACGCCTTATTCGTCAAATCATTGATATATTTCCTGATTTGTGGAAGTCAAGTTTCATAATACCTATTCACAAAAGTGGCATTAAAAATCAAATTGATGTTATAGGGGGGGATTGCTAAACAATCTGCTATACCCAAAATCTTAGATAAAATAGTCGCCAAACAACTTCAATGGATGGTCCGATTGATTGATAATTTCTGAATACCAACATGGGTTTATGAGTAGTAGATCTACGATTTCCAATTTGCTATGTTACGGACAATTTATTTCCAATGTCTTGAATAACCGACAACAGGTTCATGCGATATACACTGATTTTCAAAAAGCCTTTGACAGAATAATTCTTCGTGTTCTTCTTCTAAAATTGTCTCGCCTTGGATTTAATACCTACACTTCGCTCATTTTTGTACAATCGCATCTCGTTTGTTAAAATCGATGATTTTGTGTCTCGTAAAGTAAATGTCACTTCAGGCGTTCTTCAAGGATCTCATTGTGGACCGATTCTTTGTATATTATTTATTAATGATATAATACAGTGTCTCAAATATTCACATTGTCTTTTATATGCGGTCAATTTAAAAATTTATAATGTTGTCGAGAACTTTACTGATTGTTTGCGTACACAAGATGAATTGAATTGTTTAGAGCAATGGTGTGAAGATAATGCTTTATTTTAGGTTAAAAAACCCGATCATCTTCAGATATAATATTTCATCACAATATCTAGAAACTGTAAACTCAATCTCCGATTTAGGGGTGACTTTGCAACAAACTCTTTTGTTTAATGTACATATAAACTCTACTATTATCAAGGCGACCAAAGTTTGGAGTTTTGTTTGCCGAACTTCGTTACATCTTAGTATTGACTGGGTGCATTAGTAAGATGTCATCTGGAGTATGCATCTGTGAGATTGGTAAACTTGAAGGTGTACACAAATTTTTTTTAAGGCACTGTGACTTTCGATTGGGAATAAGACATATTCCAGGATGCTACTCGAATATAATGGATACTCTTAATATTAAACCTTTACAGTGCATGAGGGCGATAATTGATTTGTGCTAGCCAATTACCTCATCGATTCCCTGGTTTAATTTGACAAATAAATTTTATTTACCACCTTTAGTAACCAGAAACACAAAATTTTTCCTTCTAACAAAAACAAAAACTGTGTTTTTTTTTTAAATTTTTTTTTTTTTTTGGAATGTAAAAATTTATAGTTTTTTTATATTTTATATGAAATTTAAAATTTTAAATAAAATTTTCAAAAAAATTTTTTTATTTTTAAATATATTTTTTGTTTTTTTCTATTTTTTAAAATTTTATAAAAAAAAATTTTTTTCTTTATTTTTTTAATATTTTTTTTTTTTTTTTAATTAATTTATTTATTTTTTTTATTTTTTTCTTATTATATAATCAATTTACAAATTTATTTATTTTTAAAATTTATAATTAAAAATTTTTTTTTTTTTACTGTAATACTTTTTAAATAAATGTTAAGCGGAAAACTATTTTAAGTTCTTTATTCCACTAAATACAATTTACAACTGACGATCACAAGTGTGCTATAGGAAGATATCATATAACTTATCTACATTTAACATAAAGTATATAAATTTGCCACAATTTTCTCCCTTAAAAAAAAACATTTTATTTTTAAATTTAACCAAAATTTTCAGCACATAAGATCAAATTAATTTTACATATAATCATACGTTAAACGATTTGGCTCACGTCTAACTCGTACTGGTCGTGAATTAACACTGTCACTGCTTTCATCCACCCTTACATCACTAACTTTTACAAGATTAGTCTCGAGAGATTTTGAATCGGAAACTGATGCACATGGTAGTGGTACATACTTTAAGATTTGATTTGAATGCCTTTTGCATTTAATTCCCGATTCATTAATCTTAACAATAAAAATACATTTTCCCATTTGTTTAACAATAGAAGCTTTTGTCCACGTCGGTTTGTCAACATTTTTATAATCTCTAACGAGAACAATTTCATTAAGTTTAAAATTAACGTTACGGTTACCTTTGTAATTCCTTATTTGACTATCCTGCTTTTTTCTACATTTTGTTTTATTTTTAAAACTTCTAAATTGGATTCCGTATGCTGAAATTTCAAATTGTCAAACCTTGTTTTAATTTCCCGATTAAACATTAAGTATGAGGGTTTAACATTAGTTGTTGAATGCGGTGCATTCCGATAGTCAAATAAAAATTACTCAATACTAACTGAATGTTTAAATTTTTATTTGTGTACAACATTTTATGCAATGCATTTTCACAGTTTTAACCGAATTTTCAGCTGCACCATTCGACATTGGGTTATAAGGAGAACTACTTAAAAATTTAATTCCGTTTTTAGAACAAAACGTCTGAAACGCATAAGATAAAAATTGTTTAGCGTTGTCAGAAACGATCAAATTAGGCAATCCAAAAGTTGCAAAAGTCGCACGAAGACAATTTATAGTGCATTCTGCATTAATTGAATTGACTGGAAAAACTTCTAACCATTTCGTATGTGCATCAACAATAATCAAAAAGTAACGATTAAAAATCGGTCCCATGTAATCAATGTGAATTCTTGACCATGGTGTTGATGGCCATGGCCACGGACATACCTTAACTTTCTCTGGATTATTTTTGTAAATACAACAATTTTCGCAAGATTTAGCAATTTGTTCGATATCTTTACTCAAATTAGGCCACCAAAAATAAGAACGCGCTATCCCCTTCATTTTACTGATACCAAGATGAGTCTTGTGTAAATCACGTAAAATAATTTTTGTAGCTTGGCTGGAATTATTATTCTATTATTCCACAGTACTACATTATTTTCTACTGATAATTCGTTTTTAATTTTGAAATAAGGTTTTAACACTATCTTGTTGATGAGTTTAGGCCAGCCGCTTACTATAAAATTTATAACCTCGTTCAAAACTAAATCGTTATCAGTAGCTGATTTAATTAGATCTAAATCGATCGCCACGTCTTCGTTATTTCTAAAATAATTCAAAATTTCAACATCTTCTTCAAAGTCAATGTTATTCCCATTATCAATAGGCAAACGCGACAAGCTATCTGCTAAATTATTTTCTGATTTAACGTACTCAATTGAATAGGAATAGTTACTTAATATGACTGCCCACCGTCTCAATCTATTCGCGGAAAATTGAGGAATACCTTTCTGAGGATTAAATATTGCAACAAGGGGTTTATTATCAGTTACTAAAGTGAAATGAACGCCATATAAATAACTGTGGAATTTATTAATTCCAAACATTATGCTTAAAGCTTCGCGTTCAATTTGAGAATATTTCTTCTCTGACCTTGTGATAATACGCGATGCAAACGCGATCGGCCGTTCACTCGAATCCGATAACGTATGCACTAACACCGCAGCGACTCCAACCTCACTAGCATCCGTGATTAATTTTAAAGGCAAATCAGGTTGATAGTGAATCAAAACTCTACTCGAAATCAATAATTTTTTTATTTCATTAAACGAATAGTTGCAATGTTTATCCCATTTGAACTTAACATTTTTTGTAACAGATTATACAAAGGACTGAGAACCGTTGATAGATCAGGTATGAATCTACCATAATAATTTACCAGCCCCAAAAACTTTTAAGTTGGGTTACGTTATTAGGAGGAGGCGCTTCTTTTATTGCCATAATTTTATCTTCCATTGTACAAATCCCTTTATTATTTATTTTGAAACCTAAATATTCAACTTCTTTTTGAAAAAATATGCATTTTTTAAGACAAAGTTTGAGTCCACTATTTTCTAAACAAGTAAGTACCGTACATACGCGATTATAATGTTCGTCCCAATTTTTCCCACTAATAAGGATATCATCAAGGAATACAATTACACCCTTAACGTGTAACAATAGAGATTCCATTATTTTTGAAATTTGGCTGGCGCTGAAGCCACGCCAAAGGGTAACCTATTATATACAAAAAGCCCTTTATGCGTTGAAATTGTTGTTAATTTACGCGATTCTTTATCTAGCAATACTTGCTGATATGCATAAGATAAATCAAGTTTTGTGTAAAATTCAAAACCATCAAGACTGTTTAGTAAATCTTCCACGCGCGGTATCGGATACTTATCAATTTCTAACAACGGATTTATCGTCGTTTTAAAATCTCCACAAATACGAATTGAACCGTCCTTCTTAATTACGGGTACAATGGGAGTTCCCCATTCTGAGTAATCCACGGGAGAAATTACTTGCAATTCTTTTAAACGATCTAATTCGGCGTCCACTTTTTGTTTAATAGCATAAGGTAGTGGACGTGGACGAAAAAATTTAGGAGAACACTGATTATTTTTAGATTTAATTTAATTTCTCCTTTATTAAATGTACCTAGGCCAGCTGAAAATACGGTTGCAAATTTTTTTCTAAATTACTAATTACTGTTTTTTATCATCTATACAGTTTAAATTTGTCAAACCGACATTAAATTTCTTGAGAAAGTCTCGACCCAAAATTGGTGGTCCGCCGTTTTCAATTACATAAAAATCAATGATACAATTTTTGTTGTTATACTTGACCTCTAACTGGCAAAACCCGATTGGTTTAAGCACGTTACTGTCATACAGGTACAAAGTTTTATTAGTATCACGCAATTGCATATTATTAAACTCCTTCAAATACGTTTCATAAGAGATAGCTGAAATACCAGCACCTGTATCGACTTGGAACTTAAACGATTTATTTCCAATGTCAACATTAACAGAAATTGTATCATTTTCTTTATTAGAAACAAACAAATTAAAAATCTGAACGTTTTCATCTCCATCGTTAATATTATGAAAAAATTTTTGTTCTTGTTTAACTTATTTTTACAAACTGGAGCAAGGTGTCCTTTTTGATTGCAGAAATTACAAACATTATTTTTGAAATAGCAATCTATGGTAAGGTGGTTTTTCCTACCACAAACTGCGCAAAACTTTGCGCTTACCTGCTCCGAGTTGTGTTTTGACGTTGCTGCGTTGCCCCTCCAATGTGATGTGCCCGATTTCATACGTGACGTAGTACATTTTGGATTTGATATCTTGCGAGCTCCCACCAAATTCACGTAATCTTCTTGTTTAACTTTCGAACTAGAAAATTCAAATTGAGCTGCCATTTTTGTTGTAGCAATAACTATCGCTTTAGAAAATGTTAACTCGACTGATTCTTCAAAAGACGTTCTTGAATACGACCTCGTCCAAAACCCATTATAAATTTGTCGCGTAGAACCATTTCTAACTCGTTACCAAATTTACAATGCGCCGCTAAACTACGAACTCTTGCCGCCCATTCCTTAACAGATTCGCCTTCGTACATCGTTGCTGAATAAAACTTATGTCTCGCTGCAAAAACACTTTCTTGGGGAAGGAAATGTTCATTGATGATAGCTAGTAGATTTGTATAAGATTTTTCTTCAGGAGACGTAGGCAAACACAAATTAAAAACTAGTTGATAAGCCTCTTCATTTAGAATGTTGAGCAATATGGCTCTCCTTCTTTCGACATCCGTTATATTGTTTGCGATAAAATAATTTTCTAAACGCGGTTTAAAAACTGTCCAATCGCTTACTTGTGGATCAAATTCTCTGAGATGCCCAACAATTTCGACACTCGCACCAGTCGTCATTATAAACGATAATTCTAATTAATTAATACCAGCACGATTTAATAATTTACCAATTTTTACCTCGTCGCCAATGTAATACTTTTTAAATAATTGTTAAGCGGAAAACTATTTTAAGTTCTTTATTCCACTAAATACAATTTACAACTGACGATCACAAGTGTGCTATAGGAAGATATCATATAACTTATCTACATTTAACATAAAGTATATAAATTTGCCACAGTTACAATTTTTGTAAATGAAATATTTCCGTTAATAAAGAATTATTATTATTATTTATCCAGGAAACGTGGATCCAACTCATTCTAGCATTAGGTATACTTGTAAGAAACGAATTTCAAAATAATCGCTTGGAACAGGATCAACAAAGAATTACTTCATACACAGTTTTATTTAAACCAAATACAGTAAAACCTCTAAATAGCGGTCACTAAAATTTGCTGCAAAACTGACCGGTATACGGAGGTGGCCGTTATTGGGAGGAATTTTTTTTTATTTATATGCGTTTTTCATTAAAATGTTTTAAGTATGGAACATAATACGGTTCACTATAGGGTACTATATATCTGCATTAAAAAATAAATATAAATGTGCTGATGCAATATTAAATAATTAGACGATATAATAATGGAAGAGTTATACATATTGAATACATAATACATACATTTACATAATATGTACCTATTTTCGAATTGCTCCTTATACCTATTACAATAATTAGTTACATACACATACATACCAATAAATTACATTTTTGTGAAATATTTTTGTATTGAGGTTTGTTTTACATTTTAAGTTTAGTTTGTAAAACAGAAAATTCACATTTTGATAAAATTTATAGTACTTCTACCACTAGCTCCCTCTTATCATTAGAAAATAGAAAACTTTGTACATCTCTAGTTTTTCACACACTTCACCTATATTTTTAATGTTTGTCGTAAAAACTTCGAATTCTTCTGCACCACTTTCATTATTCGAATCACAGCCTTCACTATAGGCTAAAGCCCGCTACTGACTATGCGTTGATGCGATTCGGTGTTGCGTTTCGATGATGCATTTCGTGCTACCGAGAGCAACGACGAACCGATGCATTGCATCGTACTCATAATGCGTTGATGAACTTTGATAGTGCGTTTGAAAATTCGACTATTGTGCGACGTGAAAACTTCAGTCAGTGCTCAAATGGATTTAGAGGAAGATCTGCTTTTGCTTGCTGCAGCACATGCATGTTATGTGGTCATTTTACTTTCAAATAAAAAAATAAGAAGAAAAAAAAGGTGGTGGACGCAGACTCTTTATAAGAGCAGATCTCGGTAAGTAACATTATTTGTACTTGCAATGCAATCAGAATTAGTCAAATTAGGTCCACTCGATTATGTTGTTATTTGTAGGTATAACTGTGCAAACATGATCGTGGATATGCTCAAGGAACCCACTGGAAAATTTCATAACTTCTGCAGGATCAGTTATGAAGACTTTGAGTTGCTGTTGAATAAAATTGGCCCCAAATACAGAAAAGGACACATCCTTTAGATTTGCAATACCAGCCAAAGAAAGACTAGCTATTGCGTTAAGATATTTAGCATCGGGCGACTCCTACCAAAGCTTAAGTTTTCTCTTTAAAATTTCTCCCCAAAGAATATCTGTGATAGTGCCAGAAGTGTGCCAGGCACTTGATATTGCACTATCTCAATATTTAAAGGCAAGTATAAGTGTTAGTTTGTTATTTATTGTTAGTATGTAAGTAAATACGCAAGAACGGTTTAAACAAAATGTGTTTACAATTAAAAATGAAAAAGTAAAAAACATAGAATAAAAAACTTCATTTATATGCTCACAAAATGAAAAAAATAGTACGGAAAAATTAAAGTGATCACATTTACAGATTAAAAAACTGCGGCTGGGGAACTTCATTAGATACTGGGGAATCAGGTAATAGAGGAGTATAATTACTATACGATTGTTCATAAACAGTGGATGTCTGCGACGGTTGAGGAGAATATTGAGAATAGGTAGAACTAGGAGAAGGAAGATGTGTTGGAGTAGTGTTGGAAGAGTGAGATCTGGGTGTTGGTAACGGTAGTGAATCGAAACTCAGATTAAACATGACGGTGTCAATTCGGTGCATAGCCAACCGTTGAGTTCGTTCATCCAGCTTTCGTAATTTTATAGCAAGGAGTTCACTATAAACGGTACACTCATCTCTTCCCATACTGGCGGCATTTCTTTTAGCGATTTGGTCCTTTATTGCGATGAGCTCTTTAAATGCCATATCTGCACGATCTTGCTCTTTCCGCGGTCGTTTCACAGTAGTTTGTTGGAGTGGTTGTCTCGTTGATGCGGCGCTTTCTAATAGATAAAATTAATAGATACATTCGCCTAAAAACCATACGGAAGAAATCTTACTTTCATGAAGATTAGAACGTTTATCAGCATCTTCATTTTCATTCGAATCTGTTTGTAATGCGTCATTGTCTGCTTCATCTTCACTGTTTTTCCCTCTTCATTGGTATCTAAATTATCCTGAAATAAATGTAACTAGTATTGTTTCAGACTCCACAATCACCTGAAGAATGGAGAAAATAGCAGAAACATTTGAGGAACGTTGGAACTTTCCCCACTGTTGCGGTGCTATTGACGGAAAACATGTGATTCTACAAGCACCCGTAAATAGTGGCAGTGAATACTTCAACTATAAATCGACATTTAGCATAAATTTAATGGCCTTATGTGACGCCGATTACTGTGTAACATATGCCAACATTGGATCACCCGGTAGAATGTCTGATGGAGGAGTATTTTCCAATTGCAAGCTGTCCCAGCATATGGAAATGGGAACAATCAATTTTCCCTCTGATGATGTTGTAACAAATACTGATAAAGTACTACCATATGTAATAGTAGGTGACAATGCGTTTCCTTTGACAGGTAACATAATGGTGCCTTACCGGGAATTCATGATAAAGGATCCTCAAAACGAGTATTTAACTATAGACTGTCCAGAGCACGTAGGGTAATTGAAAATGTTTTCGGAATTATGGCATCCGTATTTCGCGTTTTCAGAACACCCATTATGCTCAGTCCAGAAAGAGCAAGTCTAATTGTGAAAACTTGTGTACTTTTGCATAATTTTTTGCGCAGGGGTAAGACCTCAAAAAAAAGTTACACACCAATTGGGACATTTGACGGAGAGGTGGACGGTAATTTTGTTGCTGGATCATGGAGAAGCGATAATAAAGGGTTGACGTCATTTAAATCATTGAAAAAGATTCTAGACGATCTCGCACTGATGCAGAAAAAATCGTGTAGAATTTGCAAACTATTTTTCGACAGCAGGACAAGTTTCATGGCAGAATGAACAATAGTTTTCCATTTTCTACTACATTTAAATCACATTGCCTTATGTAGAACTTTTGATCATTAACTATAATTATGTATACTTATAAGTACATATCCAAATAAACCGAAAACAAATTTTACAAGTTGTTTTTACTTACTAGTGTATCAAATGTTCCCTTAGAACTGTATATTCCGTGTAAAAATCATCTAAAACTGAGTATGGCGGCCATGTAGGTTTATATATGTCGTCAAACCCTGCTCCAGATTTTGACTACAGAAAACCTTTCTTCTGTAGTTTCGATATGTTTGAAAGAGATTTTCTTTTTTCTTTTTAATTCTTCGATGTTATCAACAGCCATTTCTTCAGCAATACTTTTGAATGCATCATGCACCTTATTTCGATTTTTTTGTTTTGTCACTTGGATTCCACAAACAAGGGTGTAACTGTATTTTTTCACAAATGTGAAAACCGTGTCTTCGTTCCACTGCATCTTCAAGTTGTGTTCTCTGTGGCAGTTACTTTTCTACTGACTTCAAATAATCTCTACAAATGTATTCAATACTTTATACAACAAGAATCAACACGCATATCTACGCACCGTCAAATCATCAAATCAACTACGAATGAGTTACGAAAACCGATTCGTCAGTTCGTGATATTTCCTTTGATGATTCGCCCAAAAACCGACTTCTCTCGGAATCGCCGCACAGCGCATCGTATCGACGAATCGCATTATCCTCACTATGCAAAGATTTGTGCATCATTGCATCAAATCGACGCATCAACGCATAGTCAGTAGCGGGCTTAATTCACTGATTATATCTTGAATACTTAAATTGGGGCTTTCGGTCAAAATATCGTAATTAATAGATGCATAAGTTTCAAGGCTTACACGTTGATTACCTTGTAATACAGGAAAAAGCTGAGCTAGTGGAATTTTGATTTTTTTATCGAAATCTTTTTGCAGGATCTTTTCTGAGAATCCTGCTTTCGCAAAACACTTAACAATTGTAATAGACAAAACGTTTTTCCAGGCTACTGATATCCAAACTAAAGCGGTGGTTAAAATAATACTTTTTCCGCATCTTCAAAAGGACGTTCGGTATTTGTGAATGTTAGCAGCTTTTTGATTAAAAACTTCCTGTAGGCCATCTTAAAGTTTTGGACAATTTCTAGATCCTGTGACTGGCAATGGGAATGTGGTGTTTGGGTGCAGAAAAACAATGTTCACATTTTTAAGAATCACTTTGGATTGAAACGTGGCATTATCCAGAAATAATGAAACTTTTCATCAAATTTTTGTAGCCAGAAAGTCATAATCTCTACCGTCATCCAAGCTTTTTTACTAGATACCCATTCTAAGGGCAATTTGTTGATATGAGAGCCTTTAAAGCATCTTGGGTGTTTACTTTTTCCAATGATTAACGGATTTTCCTTATCACCTTCCATATTTGTACAAAATAAAATTGTCAGTCTTTGTTTTGCAGCTTTTTTACCACTAATCGTTTTTTAAAGAGAACGTTTTGTTTGGCATAGCAAGGTAAAAGAGTACGGTTTCGTCAGTATTGTACACATTTTTGGGTGAATACTCCTTCAATATTACTGACAGCTTTACTTTCGAAGCTTCAACACTGTGCAGGTTAATATCAGCTGACTCCCCGCAAATTGTTTTAAAGGTTATGTTATGTCTTTGACAAAATTTCTCAAGCCACCCATTTGAAGCTTTAAATCCGTCATTTTTAAATCTTCCAATGCTTTCTCTTTTATTAAAGGTCCAGATATAGGGGATATTTTTATTCCTAGCTTTACAAAACCAATTGTAAACTACTCGGTCAATTTCTAAACCTTCAGTTCTAGGAAATTTTCTCTTCTGCTCTGTATTGGAACTTTCTTCAATTAGCTTTTTTAAATCACATTTGTTTTTTAAAATATCGTTCTTCCAACACTAAATTTTTCAGCCAACTTTTTAGCACTGGTATTGAACTTTTCACTTTCCACAATTATATCAATTTCTCTTTAAGAGACAAACGTTTTCTTTTTAGCGACATTGTAATTTTTCTGTACGTCTATATATAACAGCACTGTTGAACATACTAACTCAAACTTTGTACGCAAAATACGATTTTTGGGGTGAGTTTAATGAGCCTTTTAATTGCACTGTCTCTGTAATCACTCTCTATTGTAAATCGAACAAATTCTTTAAATCAGTTCTTAAACACTGATAATTACTTAAGCCTCACACAATGAAACAATTATATATTATGCATAACTTGAACGCTAAGCTGTTGTCTACTAATGACCTTACTTAAGAATGGCCGGAAATGGGAGGTAGAATTACATGTATTTTTCCAAGAAAGTTTACAAATAAGTGGCCATAGCCGTTATCTAGAGGTGGTTGCTATTAGGAGGGTCATTAATATAGATATTTCCGTATAATTGGTTTTTGACTTGGAAAACTTGACCGGTTTTAGAGGTGGCCGGTTTTAAAAGGTAGACGAAAATAGAGGTTTTACTGTATAAATTTATTAAAGAAACTATTATTGTTTTGCTTGTCAAGAAGTCAATAACGGATAAGCGTTTCATATTTATCAACAATATTGTTAATAATAGAATTTAATTACTATGCGTTGCTAAGTTATTAAAGTATATGTGTCAATAAGAAATCATTGATAAATTTCATCATATTATTTTAGATACTCTTTGAAAGTATAAAAAGGTTTTAATTATGCGGGTTTTAGCAAAATGAAGACGATTCTTATTGTATTAAGCGTTGCAACTCTGACAGTTGCATACACAAGCACACCTATCATTGGAATTTTGTCTCAAGAAACATATTCCATTGGGCACCTATTTCCTGAAAAGTATGATGCTTTCATTGCGGCTTCTTACGTGAAACTTTTGGAAGGCGCAGGTGCTCGAGTCATACCAATATGGTAGCTTTTCTTCAAAAATTTTTTATTATACTAAACTGCGTTTTTAGGATTGGTCAAAAGGACAGTTATTATCAGAGTGTTGTTGATAATACAAATGGGTACGTACCTAATTATTGAAATTTTGATTCTTATAATTAATTTTAGAGTACTGTTTCCTGGAGGTGCTACTTATTTTAATGAAAGTAATGGATACGCAGAAGCTGGAGAAATGATATACAATTATGCGATTCGGATTAATAGATACGGTGATTACTATCCAATTTGGGGAATTTGTTTGGGCATGGAACTTATTATGGAATTAGCCGTTGGATTAAGCGACAAAGAAGTAAGACAAGAGTGTTCATGTACAAAAAAATCACTTCCACTAAATTTCAAGAGCGGCAAGTTCTTAATCCTCCGTACTTAAAAAAATCGAACATCCATAATTTTCAGGATACAAAAAAAGCAAAATGTTTGCTAACGCTACCAACGAATTAACATCTATTCTTAGTAATTTCAACGTCACTTATAATTATCACCGCTACTGCGTAACTGAGAATAATATGAAAGATCATGGGTTGGATAAGGATTGGAAGGTTTTATCAACCAATAAGGATATTAACGGCTTGGAGTTTGTTTCAAGTTATGAATCTAATATGTATCCGTTTTTCGGTATCATGTTTCATCCCGAAAAGACAATTTATGAATTTCAACCACGCTATAAAATTCCACATTGTCGCAACTCTATTCTAGCGTCTCAATATTTTGCTAATACTTTCGTAGAAGAAACCCGAAAAAATAGTCACTCCTTCAAAGATTGGGAATCTGAACAGAAATCGTTAATATATAACTACGCAACTAATTTCACTGGTCTTCTGAATAGTTCTTACGAAGAAATCTATTTATTCAAAAAGTTGATTTCAAATCTCTTTTTTAAAAGAATCCAATGAATAAATAAATGTTTTATATTTTGTTGTTATATATTGCTATACACTACAGATACAGTTTAAGTTTCTTAGAAGATTTCATGTAGTTTCGTCACAGATGGCAAATTGAATCTGTTTTATATTGAAACAAAAAAAAACTTTCATTTTCTTTAATGTTATGTGTTTTCGAAAACTTGGGTGGTTTGTAATTATATCAGGTATGCCTTGATGGTTTAATAAAAATTTTAATAAAACAATCTATGGTGTTGGCTTCAATAATTTGACTTCTGGATCCGCCACTGATGGTAACATTCACGAAACTATTAAAATAATTAGAAAAACTAAAAAAAATAAGCTTTTTACGTTGCAAATGATGAGTTGTTTAATATACTTTCCGAAACTCACATAAGAATAGGCCATGGAGGAAGAACACGAATGCTTAAAGAATTGCAAGTTAGATACAAAAATATTACTTATAAGGTTGCTGTATTTGAATTTGTGCAAACAATGTCAAATGAAACATAGTGCACCCAAAAAGGTATTGTTGTGAAACCAATGGTCAGTCCCGAATTTAACTCTAGATACCAATTTGACTTGATAGACTTACAATCACACAAGGATGACGATTACAAGTTAATAATGGTATATCAAGATCATCTAACTAAGTTTGTGCAGTAACCACCTTTAAAAAGTAAAAGAGCGAAAGAAGTAGCGTATTTTTGTAACATTTGGTGCTCCTGCTATATTGCATTCGGATAATGGTAGAGAGTTTAGTAATCGAGTAATATGTGAACTATGCGCTATGTAGAAGGATGTTAAAATAGTGCACCGAAATCCTCGTCACAGTCAAACACAAGGCTCAGTCGAAAGAGTCAATCAAGACATACAAAATATGTTAACAGCGTGGATGCAAGATAATGACTCAGATAAATGGTCAGAAGGTTTGCCGTTTGTCCAATTTGCCAAAAACACTACATATCACGAAGAAATACGCCAGACTCCACATGAAGGTCTATGTGACGTTAAACCACAAAGGGGCATAGCTACGTCAGCTCTCCCTCGCGGGCAAATAACAAACATTGAAACCGAAGAACAGCTAGAAGCATATGTTAATACTTTTCAAGAAAATTTAAGAAGCAGCTTTTCACCCGTAATCAGTTCGCAATTTGTAAAAAAAAAGTTACTTTCCATGGATAAGGTTTTGACTCGAGAAATGTCGCTAAGAGAAGCAGATTCTGCTAATTCAAAATGTGGAGGACAAGGCTATACACGTTGTACCTAACTGCAAAAGATAGTGATCCACGGCTAAATGCAGCTGTAAAAGCAGGGGGGTTTTGTGCAAGTGTCATGGTAGTTTAAGTTGTTGTAATAAATAACATTGTGATACATTTTCTTGGTTTCTGACATTTTAGTTTAAAATTGAAATTAATGAGTACGTTGATTATATTGATATTATTGTAGTTGTGTTTTGAGATTTGCAATGTCCTATTGTTTGTTTTAAGGTTAACTATTTGTTTGTGTTTGAAAACTTTTTCCCTATCGATTTAATAAATAAATATAACATGTAAATTTATTTTTGTTTTCATTTACTAGAACATATTTATTGAACATACACCATGAGCGCATGGTAATGTCAACTTTCTCCGGTGGAAGTTCGACATAATGATATTTGATTGATATTTTGAACATACGCTAAACAACTTAGATAGTGTTGATATTCACCGGATTTCGGTGTTTCACTGTAACATATACATACTAATATGATTAAACGAGTTTCGGGGTATTCCTAAGCAATGCAAAGTTGCTTATCATCACTGAAATTGCATAAATCAAGCTTATTTGCAAAGGCATACCTTAATGTTAAACCTTTCGATCAGTCCTGTTCAAGTACAAGTAAGAAAATTATTTATTTTTGAAAACACATTGGACTTATTACAAGTGTATTTATAATTCGACTACAATGGAGCCTATTGTAACTCATATTTGATCTTTTAGGGGCTAGGTATGTATGTACAAACAGCGACATATTAAATGACCCTCCAACAACCAACAATACACTAATCGTTTTCACCTTTCTTTTCTAATACGTTTTAAAGTTGAGTTCAAATAACAATTGTTATCCAAAAAAGAAATTTCTCCTCAGGCGATTAGTAGAATATTATAGAATGTTATCGTTAAATAATGTTAAAATGAGCATACTTGGTGACAAAAAGAAATAATCGGGAAAATCATTAATTTATTCAAACATTAAGTTTTAAAGTAGACAACTTATCATCGCGCACCGGTAAAAATCATGTGTGATGGTACGAAAAAATTACATTTCAATTATTTCTTCTGTGGCTTCAGGTTATGACCGTGGAAATGCCCAAGTAGATTTTAGGGATTAAACAAAGTGTATCAATAAAACAATTTCATTTATGAAAAGGTGAACATTACTTTATCACCATTTTTCTATATCCTACTAAAAAACACTACCCCTCTAAAAACGCAACCTTTTCCGTGCAGAGTGCACCGAAAAACTCATTTGAATTTTAACATTGAAATATAAAAATAAAATGCGGTCTAAAAAATACGTGTCCGTTACTGAAGTATGTTGAGTTAGTAAATTTTTAAATTACACCTTTCAAACAAACTTACCTTAAAACCAGTATTAAGTGATAACACAAAACGTCACATGAAGGATTATGATAATTATGATTTAAATGACCTTAAACTTCACGACGTATAGAAAAAATACAACAAATAATATTGATGAAATGTTAGTTGCTTAAAAGAAGGTCATTTAATATGTCACTGTTTGTACATCAATGTTTATTTATGTATCTTATGGCCGTTTGCACCAACACAGCTTTAACTTAAGCAGCACTTAAAAACAATCGTTGCTATGGTTTTAACAATTGTATCTAAGTTTTTAAGCATTCTTAAGTTTAAATCGTGTCGGTGCAATCGGCCATTAGGAATTCAAATATTCGGCAACCAACATTACAGCAAAGCAGTTACCGTAGTATTTATAAATATAATTTTTGAATGTACATTATTCAAAAATAGTGACAAGGTCACTAAAACATAATTTAAACATCAAAATGCCGCCGACAAGTCTTGTTACTGGTCGTTAGTATGTATACTGTGAATTAGTGTGGTGTAAAGGGTGTATTTCAGATACTTGTCAGCCAATAGCAAAGCAGCCGTGAACAGTGCACGTGATTGTAGAACTTCGTAGGTTGGTGACTACTACTATTTCTGTACTTTTTATAAATATAAATGATTCAACCTAAGGAATAAATAATATTGTTATAAAATTACTAATTGTTGTTATTGTTGTATTGTTACTTTTCATAGTTAATATGTGAATTTGTTTATTTACCGGATTAAAGCCTGAATGCGAAGGTACTTTCATTAAAATTTAAACCGGTAAATAATGGACAGATTCCTAAGACCCGAGAGATTTGACTGTGGTTTGAATTAATTGATTGAAGACTTTTGAATTTCTTTTAGAAACAACAAGGTCTAAAAAAGAATTGGAAGATGAGTTTAAAAACCAGTCAAAGGAGAGAAATGAGGTATTTTCAAGATATGCTATTGTACCTTGTTTTTTAAATATGACAATCTTTTTATATATTACATTTCACCCACTCGATGGGACAAGGCCATCATCACTCTGATACATAAAAAAGGAGACGCTACAAATCTGACCAACTACAGACCTATTAGCTTGCTACAACACATATACAAGGTGAGTCATAATGGGCGGAACAAATTTTACCAGTATGTAGAAGAGATTTTTTAAGTATAACAGTTCCCATAAATATATGTCCTAAACTGCATAGTTGTGAAGCTACAAGAAGTAAAACTTTTGTTATAAACAAATATTTAATAAAAACGACAATTGTGATAACTTTTGCAAAACTTAATTAACTGTTCAATTTGGGCTCCTTGAGCTCTAATGCAAGCACGAGCTCTGCAAATAAAGGGAATCGTACACCCTAGCAACTTGACCGTTGTTGCGAATTTCATTGACCGCGTTAAAAATCCTCTGACGCAATTGTTCAATTGTGTTAATTTCAGTACTGTATACAAACTGCTTCATATGTCCCCAAAGGTAAAAATTTAAAGGATTTAAATCGGAACTCCTCACAGGCCAGGCAACAGGGCCCCACGTCCAATCCATCTGCCAGGGTAGTTAGTATTCAACCACCGGATGACTTGCCTTCCATAATGACATGGGGCACCGTTATGTTGAACCCACATCCTTTGACGACTCTCCAACGGAACATCTTCGATTTTTTCGTATAGTCGATAGTTCAAAATCTTCATTGCGTTCTCGCATTTAAGCGGTCATTTAAAATCTCCATTTCCAACAAACCTCATCTAAAAATTCCAGCCCAAACGTTAATACTAAAACGTTGTTGAAATCGCGTTTGAATGATGGTGTGTGGATTATCGATGAACCATACGTGACTTTTATGAATTGTGTTGATCCCGTCTCGAGTAAACTGAGCTTCATCAAACCATAACACATTTGATATAAAATCGGGATTTTCAATAACTTGATGTAGCAGCCAACGACTGAATTCTACGCGGTGGCCATAATCTCGTGGTAGCAAAGATTGTACTCGTTGAAAATGGTACGGATAAAGTTTTCCTTAGAAAGAAACTGTGTCGCAACAAGCCGAGTGCTGATTCTGGAATCATCCAATACTGCATCAATAACATTGATTTCATTGTCTACGTTATTGCGATTTGCATGGACGCCTCCATTACTTTTTACAACTGTTGTACCAGTCGCCCTTAATCTTTGGAATGTCCTAGCAAATACTCGATAAGATGGTTGACGCCTGTTTGGAAATCTACGCTGGTATTCTCGAAACGCACGTCGCCCATTACCATTGCAATAACCGTACACGTAAACAATGTCTGCATATTCAGTCGCACTAAAATCTCCCATTTTAGAAATTTAAACTTAAAAAAACTTTAAACGACTTAAATAATACGAACTGTCAATTCAAATCAATACGAAGTGATATAAGATTTTTATCAATAAGGCATTTCAATGCGGTGTCAGATAGGTGTCAATGGCTTTTAAAAATGGCTACTGTAGGGCAAACTTACGTATAATTAGATGGATTTTATTATTGAGTTATATCGCAATACCGAATAGACTCCAGATACACGGGTTTACTAAAAGACATATATAACCACGCAACCGCATTAGTAAGATTACACGAAGACACCAACACATTTCGAATAGAAAAAGGGGTAAGACAGGGAGATGTCATATCAATTAATCAATGGTGAACTACTAAACCATCTAAGATTTGCCGATGATCTAGTCCCAATCACAGATAAGATAGACAAAGTAAATAAAATTCTACAAGAATTCAAAGCTGCCTCAAAGGAAGTCGGGCTGAACATAAACTATACAAAAGACAATTATATGATAACCTGGTCTTGAGCGATAACATTTCGGCAGATGATATAAAAATCGAACAAGTATACTCATACAAATACCTGAGACACGAGTTAACCATTGGAAGAGATAACCAAACCCACGAACTGAAGAGGAGGATCAATTTAACATGGGCAGCCTACGGTAAACTCAGCAACATCTTTAAATCAGATATCCCAATATGCCTAAAGAGAAAACGTTTGATCATTGCATACTCCCTGTTCTCACTTATGGGGCTGAAACACTAACATTGACCACAAAAACCATAAGGAAAATAAGAGTAACTCAGACGGCAATGGAAAGGTCAATGATAGGAATAACACTTAGGGACTTAAAGAGAGTTAACATTAGACTTCAAAAAATTTAAGTTTGGAGAAAACACTGGGGAAGAAATACTTTATCAGTGGTTTCAAATAGAATTTCAATCTTAGATCTCTAGTGCCTGATGTCATCCCGTTTCCAAAGTAGTTAACAAAAACAATAGATTATTTGCACTATGATCCAGTTTTGGTCAACAACATATCGGTGTTTATTAATTTGTTGCTGCCAATCTTGCTACGTTTTTGGAGGCAGATGATGCAGTTGGGAGATATGATGGAGTTAAAGAATCCGAACCCGTAGTATCCCAAACAAGATTTTGACCACAATTCCAGGAGACAAGTGTCATCCCATCTATTCTTTTTCTGTCATCATAAGATAGTCCAGCTGGTTCCACTTTTGATGGAGTTTAAAGAGCACGCCGAAGAAAATTGTTCAGCTCATCATGTCGGAAATAACAACCACCACTTTTCTTGCAGCTTAGACTGTGTGCACCGTTTTCTGAAACAAGATTACCACAAATAGTAGTGTGTGAAGCACATATCTTGAGTCCAAATCATAAGACAAGAGCACTTCTAAATTAGTTGTTGTCGAGGAGTGTTCCGACAACGCGTGATGGGAGTGCATTTAACCATGCATTGGATTTGAGCTCCAGCGATGTCAACAAACGACTATAATTGTTTCATACATTCAATGTTAATAATATCCCAGTCAAGAGCTTCCGTGTGATACGCTACTGAGTGATCTTGAAGTGGTAGCATCAATTTGATCAAATCAGATTCAGAATTAACAGAACTCAGAAAGACTGGCAGCATAAGATCTCCCGCTTTCCTGATTCCCAAACTACCGTAGGTAATTGGAAAAGCTGCAATTGTTCTCTGCTGACATGACAATTTATAATTGATTCAAGCGTGGACAGGATTAGTTTGTCTATATTAATAGGCATACCCAAAAAACATACAGCGTGGAGTACACCGTAATAATTAAGCTTTGGTATTGCTAGACAATTCCGCAATGGAAAATAAACAATATGACAGATAAGGCTTTTTAGACGTTCAAAAGCAATTTCAATTTATTGTATTTCTTCTGAAAAATGACTGGCATTGCGAAAGATAAAGGAAGCTCCAAGAAGTTCCAACTCATGGTCAATAATTTCAATTCCTGGTGAGATTTCTCTAAACTGTTGAATAATCCATAGATTTGACAAAAAGTGTAATTCACACTTTGACGAATTGATTTCTAGTCCTATTTGTTTAGTGAAGATATTAGTAAAACAAAATCAGCTAAAACCGTAACGAAATCTCCAGCCAAAGAACCGTCATCCAAATTTCAGACATTAAACTCCGAATTAGTTCTTCTACAATGAGCTGTAGTGTCAATCCAAAAATAGTTAAGCCACATGGATCCCTTTGTTGACAGGCAACTAATTGTGTAAGATTAAAAAGAAAGAAAACTAAGGCTTGAGTAGCATTGTTGTAAGAAATAATATATATTTCTGGTATTTGCCCTCAGACATCTGTTAACATGGAATCGATAGTGTTAAGGCGTTTCGGAAATCAATCTTCAAGAAAATTGATGTATTTGGAATAATATGAAGGTACGTTTTTACAGCATGCACGGTTGATTACTGTATAACAGTAATCGTTTTAATTGTGCTAAAAACGCTAACGACCGTAATTTCAATAGTTCTATACGTAATTTTAAAATTAAAGACTCTCTACTTTAATACTAGAATGATAAACAAAATTTGTCAAAAAAACTCATGTCAAGAGATTTCTATAATTTATTGGAACAAATTCTAACTTTTCAATGTCAAACAGTAATAAAGATTTTGGGGTGTTGTTGGTATTGCTGCACAACTGCACGTACTTTGTAATTGTTTTGGTATTTTTTTGATATTTAAAAAAACCAATCGTAACTGAAAAACCGCACATTATATAAATCCGGAAATTTAGAGAAAGTATCGAACACGTATTTCTCAAATATTTATAATGACAAATTAATCACTGACTAAGTATATAAGACTAACATTTGTTGAGTACAACATAAGTATTAAGAATCTAAACGTAGACCAACATAAAACATGAAGACTATAGTTTTACTGTTAGCTGTAGCGGTTGCTGTCGCAGTATCAGCGCCAAATCCTAGTCTTCTGCACGTTTCCAAAGTTGTATATGGTGCACCCCACGTCGTTCCAATTGTTCACTATGAAAAACCTGTGGTTGTTCCTGTACCAGTAATAACCCATCATCACGTAGTTGCTGCCCCAGTCGTAAAATCTTTTGGAATACATGTCGGTTACAAGCAACATGGAATACATGGATGGTAAAAAGCATAAGAGGGAAGATTTTAACTGTAAATCATACTTCTTTGTTGTGGTAGATTAAGAAAATGTATTAAACAAAATTAAATTATTGTCAACAAAATAAATAATTAATAATTATTTATGCCTGGTGGTATTTGTAATATTTTAAGAAAGTGTACACGGTTAATACACATCCAATGGTGAAAATGTACTTAAAGTAGGTACATATTTTGCAACCATATAAATTATAAATTAATTAATGGGGCTGTTTCAAATCAAGTTAATCCGAAAGAATTACAATTATCAGTGTAAAAGATTTCAATATTGCAACATCTCATTTTTTACTTGTCAGTGAATTAGAGAGATTAGATTACAATTATGAAAAAAATAATAACACTATTCCAGACTTCCATTGTCTATATTTTAGTTTAATTGAATAAACACAACGTTTCAATTGCTATTGAATCTGCAATCGTCTTCAGGTGAATACTAACAAACTTAAAGACTACTGTAACTTATATACTAATACAAAATTAGTGAAGCGATCAAGTGTGCAAAGTTAATGAAGGGGGACGTTACCGTAAACTAAGATTAGTCAGGCGTCTAATTAAGGGTTTCCACACATTGTTAATCTCTACGCTGGGTTGACTAAAGACATTCTTGTTGTTTTCGATAAACGCTGCTTCTTTAAATTTTCCCTTGTACCAGTGCTCTTCTCGGTGTATAATTCTTGCTTCCGATCATTTCATTTTGTGATGTTTTTTTCCCAGGAGTGTTGGGCAATGCCGGATTTCAAAGTCCCTCCTCTCTGCGTATGGGTTTTATGTTCCTTCAACCTCATATCTAAGGGTCTGTTGTCTGGTCTAGTTTTGGAGACCATGCTACCAATAGTTCTTGATGATATGAATACCGTGTTAATGTCATAATTTCTTCCTATCCGTTTTATTTTCTCAGATAATCCTTTGACATATGGAATGCTGAGTAGTGTCTTGGGTTTCTCTTCGGTCATGGCTGGTTGGTTGTTAGAGAGTTGTAGAGCAGTTTCTACCACTCGTTTCGGGTAACCATTTTGTTTAAGGTCTCTTTTGATGTTCTTGATTTCTTCTTGTAGTCGTACCTCTGTATTACATAGTCTGTGAGCTTTGTCGACTAAAGATTTAATAATCTCTTTCTTTGTTGTTCCACTGTGATTGGAATCGTAATTCAGATATTGGCCGGTATGAGTTGGCTTTCTGTAAACTGATGTCACAATATCCTCATTGTTTCTTTTGCGAGGACGTCCAAGAATGGTAGTGAGTATTCCCTTTCTTTCTCCATGGTGAATTTGATGGATGGCTTAATGTTGTTCAGGTGGTGTAGAAAAGGTCTAGCTGACGGTCGCTATGGTTCCAAATTATGAACGTATCGTCTACATATCTGAGCCATAATTTTGGTTTAAATCTCGCTTTTTCCAGTGCTTGGACCTCGAACCAGTTCATGTAGATGTTGGCGATTACCGGTGAGAGAGACGAACCCATAGGAAGACCGTCGTCTTGTGCAAAGAATTCGTCCTTTAATTGGAAATATGAGTTCCTGAGGCAGCATTGTAGAAGTTCCATTATCCCCTTAACCGGTAGCAAAGTTCTATTATGTAATTCCTCGTCCTCTAGCAACTTCTTCTGAATAATTTCTAAAGATTCTTCAACCGGAACATTAGAGTAGAGGCTTTCTACATCGAAGCTGACAAAACGATCTCGTTTTTGTAGTTCTATAGACTCAAGAATCTCTACGAAATGTCTGGAATCCTTCACAAACGATGGGCTGCCATCTTGAAGTGGTCGTAGAATTGGAAGTAAGAACTTGGCTAGTTGGTATGTGGGTCCATAACGAGAGCTAGTTATTGGTCGAAGCGGCATGTTGTCTTTATGTATTTTGGTAATCCATATAAATGCGGTGGTTTGCTGTGGTGTGGCGCAAGAGTTGTCCTTGTTCTCGAAGGAAGGTATTCTTCGTATTTCTTCAATATCTGGTAGACCTTCCTCTCCAGGCTGGAAGTGGGATCTTTCTTCAAGCGTCGGTAGTTCCCTTGTCGTAGAATCTCGTCTGTTTTGGTCGTATGTATGGGAATCCATGATTACTGTTGCTTTTCCTTTGTCAGCTGGCAGGATTTTGATGGATTTATTCTTCTGTAGTTCTTTAAGGACCGATATCTCCCGTTTGTTATGTTGCTTTGTTCTTTCCTTTTCTTCTCCAGTACACTCCGGACTTTCCACTTGAACTCCACAGCACTCACAATGTCGATAATAGGAACTTCTTTGCAAGTAACGGCAAAATTAAGTCCTTTTTCCAAAAGTGAAGTCTCCGTGATTGATAATGGATGTGAGGAAATGTTGACAATGGTTCTCTTCGGTACTTTCCAATTATTGGTTGGTTCTTGTTGGTTTCGAGTTAGATTTGACCATTTTCTATTGTGAGCCAGTTGTTGTGTTCCTCGAATCTTGTCACAGACGGTGTCAATCTTTCGGAGTATCGGTGCTAAATCTTCTTCCGAGATGATTAATTTTATTTCTTCGAATTTCAGTGTAGCGTCTTGGATTAGTATGGCCTTCTTCCAACGATGATAGTTGATTTGCAATCTAATCAGAGCCAGCATTCCATATGTCAAAGGATTATCTGAGAAAATAAAACGGATAGGAAGAAATTATGACATTAACACGGTATTTAGATCATCAAGAACTATTGATAGCATGATCTCCAAAACTAGACCAGACAACAGTCGTGACTCCAAGAATTGCATCTACGAAGTCCCATGTGAATGCGGCCAGTCATACGTAGGGGAAACTAAAAGACCCTTAGATATCAGGTTGAAGGAACATAAAACTCATACGCAGAGAGGAGAGACTTTCAAATCCGGCATTTCCCAACACTCCTGGGAAAAAACATCACAAAATGAAATGGTCGGAGGCAAGAATTATACACCGAGAAGAGCACTGGTACAAGAGAAAATTTAAAGAAGCAGCGTTTATCGAAAACAACAACAATGTCTTTAGTCAACCCAGCGTAGAGATTAACAATGTGTGGAAACCCTTAATTAGACGCCTGACTAATCTTAGTTTACGGTAACGTCCCCTTCATTAACTTTGTACACTTGATCGCTTCACTAACTTTGTATTATTATATAAGTTACAGTAGTCTTTAAGTTTGTTATTATTCACCTGAAGACGATTGCAGATTCAATAGCAATTGAAACGTTGTGTTTATTCAATTAAACTAAAATATAGACAATGGAAGTCCAGAATAGTGTAATTATTTCAAACATAACATTGTCTAAACCATTCAAAAGTACGATGATAAAAGTATGTTTTGAAGCTGAAGTAAATTATTTCAGACTATGTCTAAAAATATGCAATTACAAAATTTTATTTTTATTTCCTTTCTCATCTCAATCTCAAGTTTTAAGCAAGCGAGCGAGTACTCAGTTTTTGTGTCATTGCCAATAGTCAGTAGTTAAAACGTTAATAAATCCACGAATAATTGTTAAACCTGTTTTTTCGGTTGTAGTAGTCATTTTAAAGTACTCCTGCAAAACAATACAAGGTCAATTTTATTAGTCGAAGGAAGTAATCGTGTAGATGCTCTCACTTTGATGCACGCAAGATATTGGTGACAGCACGATGTGTTTCGTGACTTTCAACGTTCAGAGGAGCTACCATGGATGATATTAAACAAGCTCATGGCCAGTCCGCGCTCAACTTCGCTTGTCTTCCGAAGCCAAAGAAAAGTGTAATGAAGCCCCTCCAAATCTAGCACGGATTACGGAGCTACAAAAACTCATCAGCAAACAGTACCTCCTCCTTCAAGATGTCGACCAAAAATTACGAGGTGGTTCATGAAGATATCTCTGAAGAAGATGAGAATAATGAGATGAACTATTTGC
Source organism: Abscondita cerata (assembly GCA_030710515.1). Lineage (NCBI taxonomy): Eukaryota > Metazoa > Arthropoda > Insecta > Coleoptera > Lampyridae > Abscondita > Abscondita cerata. Next base: position 44,384 of record JALBCR010002042.1, read on the forward strand.
GTTCCTGCAACAGCATCGAGAAAGTACTCCGTCCACCCGGTGAAGCGAATTTATCCCCTTCCGGAAATCTGATTGAAAGTGCTAGTGGAGGACTAAGAAGGCATACAAACTACCGAAAATTGAGTTAACAAAGTTTTCGGGTGAGATCAAAGAATGGCTTGGATTCTAGTCTTAGTTCGAAAAAGTACATACAGATCCTGACATCAGCAATAGTGATAAGTACAAGTCTAACTCAGTCCATGGAAAAAAGGTTCGAGAGCTGCAGAGGTGGTGAACAGTTACCCACAAAGTCTAGTAAACTACACGAAAGTCATCGGAGCACTAATAAGTCAGTTGGGAAAGATATCATTTCTGGTGGAGGTATATGTACAAAAGTTGTTAAAGATGGTAATCCAGATCACTACAGGAAAAAATTACAGTTTTCAACATTTTCCATAAACTAGGAGCTCATCTTCGTGCACTAAAATCACTTGGAGTAACCAATGACAACTGTGCTGCTATTCTGTTTCTTCTGGTAGATCTTGTCTTTCTGAAGACACACTGAAGGCTTGGCATCAAAGTCAACAGTCAAGAAAGGAAAAGGAACCAGCTGATCCCACTACTTCATATCTCACATCCCTTATGGAATTCTTGAAGGAAGAAGCGGAGCAAGAAGAACAAATCACATTATCTCGTCAAAGTTTTAGACTTACCAAAAAGAGTAACCGTTTCCAAACCTCCTACGTAGATGATAATTTTTCTACTGATCATGGACTTGTGCCTAGCAAAGAATTAGCAAAGTGTATTTTTTGTGGGAATAAGCACAATTCTGGAGCCTGTAGGAAAGCAACAAAAATGATGTACCTAAGAAGAAAAAGGTCCAAGCGGTTTGGGCTTGTTTTGCTTGCGTGTCAACATGGCACTCTGCTAAAAACTGTAAGACTTCTGTCAGACTTCTTTAGTCTAGAATCTGTCTTGGTCACAAGTTGAACTTGTGTCTTTCAGTTATCTACCCTAAAGTTTTCTTTGTTTGTTTCAAGTTTCTTGCCCTGATGAGGCCCCTTACGATAGGTGGCGAAACGTTACCTTTTCGACATAGTCTCAATTCTTACGTGAGTTCTTCTATTCGATTTACGTCATAATAAATAAAATAACTGCTGTAATACGTCAAAACAACTGAAAATCAAGCATTTTTATCGGTTTATATTTTGGTGAGTGATATAGACATATTAATACATAGTTTTATTTAATCTGCTCTATTAGTGGAAAATAAATTATTGTTTATTTTTAAACGTTTTTTGATCTCTTATTTTTGATACTACAGGGAGTTTAGATTTTGTCAGAAAGTATTGAACTTGACTAGCAATTCTTAGCAAACAAACTATACTTTAAGTTTTAATTGGATGTTTATAATAACTTTTATTTAAAATGATTTTGGTAATTGAAGCATTGACCTTAATATTCTTAAAAAATTAAGATAATAGTCATTACGTTTACTTAAAAAATCATTAAAAAAAAATATGTTTTTTCTTCAAATGTACAATAAAAATATAGTGTTATCAATAAAAAATATAAAAACCCCATTGGACTGTTAAGAGTGTTTCGACTTTTCTTCTTATTCTAAATCTTTGCGTAGCAATTACAAACCAACCCACAGAAAGAAGTATCCAATTTGGTTCAGATGTTTTTAAGTTTCAAGCATTTGAACAAATCACGATTCATTTTTATACAGGGTGTTTCAAAATTTAGTACAAATATTTTAATGGCGTATTTTTTATTAATTCCATGGTAGGCATTGATCGTGTCGATCATACATTGCTTAATTCATATAAGCCTACTTCTGATGCAAATATATTCAAATTCTCTACTGTTGACGAAGAATAAATTTACCGAGCCATACTCTCTATCAAATCTAATGCAGTTGCATTTAATAATATTAATTCCGAAATGATTAAACTATGTTGTACATATTTGTTACCATACTTTACACATGTTATTAACTGTTGTTTAATGGAAGGTATTTTTCCTGATGCTTGGAAGATTGCACTAATTACCCCGTTGTCCAAAATAAACTCGCCTAAAGAATTAAATGATATTCGTCCCATTAGCGTACTTCCTGTGCTGTTAAAGGTCTTGGAAAAAGTTATGAATAAGCAGATACGTAATTATTTAGACATTAATAATTTAATATCTATCAATCAAACCGGATTTAGACGTGAATATAGTTGTACTACTGCTTTATTAAATGTAATTGATGATGTGATTTCTGCTAAGGATAACAGCAAAATCACTGCGTTAGTTTTATTAGACTTTTCAAAAGCCTTCGACACTATCCATCATGAAATATTTATAAGTATTCTACACCATATAGGATTAGACAGATCTGCTCTCCTTTTATTAAATAGTTACCTGCATAATCGTCTTCAAGGTGTGAAACTACGAGGAACCATTTCTGATCTTCGTCATACTTAATATGGAGTTTCTCAAGGTTCAATATTGAGACCATTGCTATATATAATTTATACTACCAAACTTTGTAATTGTTTAAAGCATTCTAAGTATCATCAATATGCTGACGATACACAAGTTTATTTATCTTTTTACCTTAAACATGCAGTCCAGGCATGTTAATTACTGAATGAGGATTTAAATATTCTGGCAAACTACGCAAATCTACATTCGTTAAAGATTAATCCCACAAAGTCAAAATTAATGATTTTTTGGGAATAATCAAATTATTAAATCCATATTACCTTTTTTTTTATTAAAAATCAATAATGTTCTTATTTCTTATAATAAGCAAGAATTCAAAAATCTAAGATTTCGGTCTACAACATTTTCTTGGTACAATTAACCATTTTCGAGACAATCGTTGTTAGAGGAACAAAGGTTATTGTGATACTAAATTGCAAGTATTTAGAAATTCAAACATAAACTAGAAACCTCAAAATTTTATGTGGAACAAAATATCGACTCCTACTGCACTTTTCAGTAAAGTTCAGCGGCGGTAAGTCGCAAGATCTTCAGACCAATCCACGTCACCATAGAACAAGAAATCACACGGCCAGGGAATTTCTCCTGCAGCACAATTTAGAGTTTTCCTGGCAGTGTAGCAAGTGGCCCCATCTTGTTGAAAGTAGAAATTGTTGAGATTTATATTTTCCTAACTAAGTTACCTCATTTTGAAATAAATGTGACATTTAGAGAAGGTATTAGCGCAGTCTAAGAAATAGCGCATATTTAATTTTCCAGACATCTGTAACTCTTGGCAACACCGTTTGGTCTCCCAAGAAGAGGTTTAATGAAACACGGTTTGTGTTCAAAGTAGAATTTTGTGAAATTACGCAAAAAAGTTTTTTTTATGTTATACTTGTTTTTGAAATTGAGTGGTAAGCACCCTTCTAAAGTTACTGCAATCGTAATTACAATTAAATCTGTGTCTTGTGCTGTAGAACCAACCTGATTTCTTGTCATAATTTTGTATCGGATTGTAGTTACCGGCTTTTGAAAAAAATGGCGTCAACGGGGAAATAGCGCAGCTATCGTGATATTTTAAAAGTTTACGACATTTTTTTTCTTTTTATTGCAGATGCCACGAATGTACAAGAAAAAAAATGTAAGAAGTCAGTGGAACTTAGCGGACTTCGAAAAAACTGTAGGAAATGTCACGTCAAAGAAATTAAATATATCAATCAAGTTCATAAATAATATGGGATTCCGTACACAACGATCAAAACCATGTTAACAAAAGATGCTAAAATTCTACTAATACCACTGTGATTCCAAAGGTGGTGGGCAGAAAACCAACTTTTACTTGAGAGCAAGTAAATCAGCTAGCAGAATATTGTTTAAAACTCCCACAAAGATATTTTGGCCTCAGTATTATGGATTTTCGACGGTTGGCATTTCACTAACAAATTAGGTGTTCAGCATCGAATGAAGAACAAAAGCAATGAAGAAATAGAAGGGTGGGATTTTTAAGGAAAAAATCCTAAAATATCATTAAAGACACCTGAAGCTACGCGTTTGAGTAGAGTTGTTGTCTTTAACAAGGCAAAAATTAGCAAATTTTTTAAGCTTCTTTCCCTTTTGTATGAAAAAAATAATTACTCTGCTCGTACGATTTCGCGTGTAATAGAGACACGTATAAATAGTACAAACTAAGTAATGCCAACAGACAACTGTAACGACGATTGAATGTTTCAATGCAAATTGTTTTCTAAGCGATAGCAGACTGTACACAAACATTTAAAAATGTTGGCGCCAAAAGGTGTTAAGCAAATAGGCAAGATCACCAGTGCAAAAAAAGAAGAAACCATAACAGTTATTTGTTGTTTCAGTGCTTCTGGCAATTATGTGCCACCTTTCTTCTTGTTTCCTAGAAAAAAACATGAACAACCGGCTAATGAAAGTGCTCCTCCTAGTGCAAAAGGTTTCGCTAGTTCAAATGGTTGGAGCAACACTGAAGTCTATACAAAATGGATACAACATTTTATAGACACAGTTAAAGCGTCAAAGGACCATAGAGTATGCCTCATTTTAGAGAATGATAAGAACCACGTTTGCTTTCCAGTATATGAGGTGGCTAGAGAACATGACATAGGTATATTTTCTTTACCCCTTATACTTCTCATAAAACACAACCTTTGGGCCTTTGAAGACTGAATTTAACAATTAGTGTGCATACTGGATGAAATCCAATGCTGGCAAAAGAATTACTGTGTATAAAATTGCTGAGTTATTTGACATAGCTTACCAAAAAGTTGCAACTGTTGATAAAGTCGGTTAATGGGTACAAAGCCTCTGGTATTTTTTCTTATCAATCTAGTGTCTTTTCTGAAAAGGATTATGTGGCAACGGAAGCACTTTCCTTTAAACCAAATCAAAAAATTGAGGCTGCAGTACACGAAAATAAAAACAACACCACCTTATTGCACCAGCACGTCATTTAAAGCTACTGAGACAATGCAGACAATTTATGACGTTCCAGTAATAGATCACGGTGATGTTATCTATCCCACAAATAAGGCAGAGGCTATTAAAAGAAATATAAAAAAAACATTCAAAAATTTTAAGTTTGACGCCATTTAGGGAAGAATTAGTTCAAAAACAACAATTGAAACAGCAGCAGTGAAGTCAGTTAAGAGAAACCTCTCTAACAAGAATAAGTCGAATTCTGTAAAACGTCGTCGTAAAAAAATTAAACCTACTGAAGATGATACATCTGATGAAGAAATAGTTATGTCACCTTCAGATGATCAAAGTGAGTGTGATTTTCAGTTTAATGAATTAGACGGCGTTTCCAAGAAACATGATTATGTTTTGCTAGAACGAAAAATTTACTATGTGGGAAAAATATTAACTGACATCGACGAAAATTTTAGAAAAAGTGAAAAATTTTAATAGCATTTTGTTTTGTCAGTCAACTTAGATATGTCTGTTATCACGAAGACTGACATTAAAATGATTTTACCGGCCCCCATATTACACGGTAAAACAAAACGGCAACAGTCGTTTTTATCCTTTGGTGTGTCCTTTGGCAACTTGGCCGTGAATTGATGATTAGTATCTTTTGTTCATTGTTGACTGATTTTTTAATAATAAATTATTTCAGTTAAAAAAAATTGTATTTTATTAGATCTTGTTGCTTTGCCATTTTACTGGGACAGCGTTACTGTGCTGCGCCATTACCCGATACGTAGGGGTAATAGCGCAAATGACAATTTAAAAAAAATTATAAATCGTAGTAAAGTTTTAGGTTTGAAACATAACAAATATATAAAGTCAGTAACAGATTGCAAAAAACTCAAATTTTTATTACAAAAATTCTTTAATTTACAGGCGCTAATACAACGACCTTCCATAAATTCCTGTTAGGACACCCTATATTGAATTACAAAAAACTACGTATTTTATTAGACTTGTAAAAAATAAAGTGTTGTAGTGTTAAGACGCTCCGTTTTGCACAACGTTTTGTCTGCGCAGTCTTAAGACAGAATGAAAACGTTGCAATTTGTGAGAGCGTCATGGAGGAGGTACTACTCTGATCGATTTTCGCGATGTGTCTTGTTAAAAAAAAAAAAAGATTGCAACATCTCAGAAGTACCCGGTGTTCAAAGTGGTCGCGGAAGTGGCTTCTAAAAAGGAAGCACTTTTCCCATCAAATTATTGCGTGAATTACGTGATCAACCTACTGATTGGCGGAACTACTTGCGAATGGACGTTGACACATATACTTATTTATTGGAATTAGTGACACCGCATATCAACAAAGAAAATACTTGTATGAGAACAGTAATATCAGCACATGAAAGGCTAACAGCAACTTTAAGGTTTTTGGCAACTGGTAGAAGTTACAAAGACCTAGAATTCACAGCAATTATATCAAAACAATCGTTAAGTGAAATCATTCCTGAAACATGTGAAGCTATCTTCAAGGTGCTGAAGAATGAATACTTGAAGGTAAGTAAAAATTTATTTAATTATTTATTTTATTATTTAGCATTGCTAACTACAATCATATAACAATATTGATAATACCATAATGCCATTGTCTATAAAAGATTTATTTGAAAATTAAAAGTAACATCAGTGTTTCATAAAAGTTAGGCTAAGCAAAATGAAAATGCATGCTAGTACTTCAGTTTGGTTGAAATGTTGACACGTAGTTTACAGCGGAAGAGTGGGCAAGGACTTGATGGGCGTGTGTCTGTTGATCTTGTTCACCTTCCTGGTGTGGGATGATGCGTGAAACCTGCCGGAATTTGCCCAATTGTTTCATACTGCTGAGGGTGTGTAAGTTGTTCTGGGACGTAGTTACGTGGCATGGGCTGCGAGAAGGAGTGGTATTGTCCAACTTGTGAAGAAAGAGTATTTGGCATTCTCAATTGATGTGGCATATTTTCCGTCCATTCACTAAACCAAAATCATCTTGTTGCTGGCTAGCCATATCAACAATTTGAAAATTTCTGGTAAGCGTTCCGAACTCCGCTTCGAAGAAAACGTTGGAAATTAGTTTCTGTGCGATTGCGTTTTGTGAAGTAGAGACGTCTCTGAGTTTATTAGCCACATGTTTTCCAAATACCTCAAAAGCATCCTCTGCCTATAGCGACTCGAGTTTCTTTCCCACCAACTTTATAACGTCAGATGTGCCATCATCATTGGAAACTCCCTTTCTCTTTCGAGTTGAAGAGTGCGATCTTGAAGTATTGCGGGACAATACACTGCTAGAATGAGGAGTTGATGCTTCCGTAAGAGAAGTAGCAGGCGCTTCACTGCGTCCACCGTCAGCAGCAGTTTCATGCCCATCTTCTTCCACCTGGAAATAATAAACAATTATCGATCTCTGTAATTTTCATTATTTTTTGTTTATTTTTTAAGTTACAATTTATTTGTTTTATTTGCTTTCAAGATATTATTTATTTATATATTTATTTAAACGATAAGCTTTTCGACATCTAGTGTCGACTCGTGAAAGCGTTCACGTACGTAAATGTTAGCAACTTTGCCGACAGGTATGTAAAGCAGTTACATAGTCGATTCTTCAATAATTATAGCCAACCTAACAGTTGTGATCCCTCCAGTAGGGCATATAGTCGACAGCGCGCGTTTGTACAATAGTGAACTTACACTCGAGTTCTCTCACTCCCGATGAGTCCCAAAAAGGACGAAACAGCTGTCGGGTGATTCTCAGTGTTTGTTTGCTATTGTACAACCTCTGGTGCATTTTATTGCAGCGATTCGAAATTTTATACTTGCCAACTGTTAGTTGGCTATAATTATTGAAGAATCGACTATGAACGCTTTACATACCTGTCGGCAAAGTTGCTAATATATATATATATATATATAAATGATAAGTTTTTCGACATCTAGTGTCGACTCGTGAAAGCGTTCACGTACTTAAATGTTCGCAACTTTTCCGACAGGTATGTAAAGCAGTTACATAGTCGATTTTTCAATAATTATAACCAACATAACAGTTGGCAAGTATAAAATTTTCGAATCGCTGCAGACCCAGGTTTCCCCAAAACTACACCCCTCCTGAAAGTATGGATCGAGAAAATATTTCTGAATGTACTGTTGAATTAGGTGAAAGATGTGACCCAGAATTATTACACGACCTGCAGCGTGGAACAAGAGGTCAGATTTTGAATAATGCTATCGTGGTTAGAAATGAATTCAAAGAATATTTTAACAATGAGGGGTCTGTCCCTTAGCAAGATAAATTTATAACTTTAAATAATTAATCGTTTATTTAAGTAAATTAAAAAAGATCATAAAGAAAATTTTTTATAACTTTAAACAATTTACCCTCCGAGTACCATGGGGTCCTTTTGGGTCCCACACTTGTGTATTTTTCAAAATAATGTTTGAAAAATCCTTTGACACCTGTCACCTTCAATGAATTTTATCATGGAACTGTCTAGAATATTTAGAAGTAGAAACGGACATTTTAGAGCGCTGTTTCTAATTTTTGCGAAATTTTTTGTACTGAAAACGTAGTTAGGGTCTCTCCGGGACCCCCGTGGTATTCGGAGTAACTTTTTTTCTCGTTTATTTCGATAATCACTTCCTAGAATTTTCAGGGAGAACCATGCTGGTTTGTCTTTCCACAAACTTCGGTATTTACGAGAATTCAATTTCCCCTCCTGTTTGACCTCTGAAATTACGTTTTAAAATATTGTTTCTTTGGTTTATACTTTATATCAGTTTCTCTAGTGAACAGTACAAAATGGAACGGTTGGTGAGTTCTCATACAAGAAGTATTATTAGTAGATCAAAACGTAATATGTGTGAAGTGCGAGTAATGATAATAATTAATAATTTTGAAGATAAATGTTTCGAAAAAAAAAATGTGTTTAATTTTTACTATAAAATTTTTTAAAAATAACATTTTTTCTACCCATTCCCTCTTTACTACTAGTAGCTATATTTAGGAAAGATTAGAAATTCAAATTTCAAGTTAACAAAATGAGTTTAATTCATGTTAAAGTTTATAATCCAATAAGAAAAATAAGTTACCGCTTTTATTTATTTTTGGCATAAGCAGAAAGGAGAGTAAACTTGCAGGTAAAATTCATTATTACCATTCAAAACATGTGAAAGTACCAAGTTTCAACTTCTTATTCAATAACCCAAGATTTAAAATGGGAAAAATATTTGGGGTCCTTTTAGGACTCCCAAGGTACTTGGCGTTTCATAAGGACCCTGGTACCCGGAGGGTTATGGTGTATTTAAATAAATTAATAAAGTAAAGGAATTTTTTTTTCTTACCTGTTCTGATGGTTCGTCAATTTGAGAGTCTTCATTTTCATCCATGGTATTCCTAGACTGCCTTGGTGTCTCCTGATCATTTAGGAAATGTAATAAATCAAAATACCAGAGAGATAGCTTGTATATTTCGTCTTCTCCAGCCCCAGATCGAATCGATTTATTTATTTTAGCCAATTCTTTTCTGTACACACTTCTCAATGAATTTATTTTTTTCACAACTGTATCCCGGTTTGCCTTTGCATCAATTTCTTTAAATTTATTTGCTAAACTTTCATATGCCTCCCCCTTCTTATCCCTGTCACTGTATTCTTTTGATTTAACACGCCAAATGCACGGGAAACTTTCATACAGAGCAATAAAATCTGTTAAAAACTTCCTAGAACATTGCAGAAGGTCAGCCATTGTCGCCTGACGAATTGAAACTGAGTATCAAAATGAATCGGAAAACGGTGTTACCGTCCACACACGCCGACTTGTCTGCGCAGTTCAAGGAAATCTATGCTCTCTGGCTCAGTTTTACTAAAACTGTACCGTCTTCGAAATGGGTTCAAAACTGCACAGTTTTCCAGTCCACACGCAACGTTTTATCTGCAACGTTTTGAACTGCGCAGACAAATCGTTGTGCAAAATGGAGCGTCTGGACCGGCCTTTAAGCCTGGTCCAGACGTAACGTTTTACCTGCACAGTTAAAAACGTTGCGTCTGGACAGAAAAAATGTGCAGATTTCAGAACTGCGCCGAGACGGTACAGTTGCAGCGATACATAGGTCGCGGAGTATATAGAAGACGGAACGTATAGACGCTCACTCCGTTTTATATACCTTTTATTCGTCGTTTTGTGAGAAATGTCAGACCTTCGGCAATGTACTCGGGAGTTTTTTTACTAAATTTATTGGGTTATATAAAGAAAAAGATCAAAAATATACAGAGTATCCCAAACTGAGTAGGATTACATGGTAGTCTTTGTTATTAATGGAGATACAATTTTCGTTAAATGGGCAATAATGTACAGTTTATTATGCTGAATCAGATTCTGCAGAGAATTCTTAGTACTTCCAAAGACATCCGAGAAAACACGAAAATATACGTTTTCGAAAAAGTCCAATATTTCCGTAATCGTGCAAGTTACAACAAAATTTCTCAGACAAAAGTTGTTTGTTGCATCTAGGGGAATTTATTGTAATTTTCATTAAAGTAACCACTTTGACGGTTTTCGAGATACTGATACTAACTTTATTTTTCTAAATGGATCATCATCTTCTTCATCTTGGATTTTATCATGAAAAAAATTCAAATTGTTTTCTACTTTCAATGATGTGTCACGATCTTGATTTAAGGTACGAAATTGCTACGTATTTGGAAATTTATTGTATTACATCAAGTAAACCATGAAAATAAACCTTAACAAATAACCATGTAATCCTACTCAGTTTAGGACATCCTGTATAGTGACAGAGACAAAAAGAGACTGGCATATGAAATTGTGGTAGAAAAACTTAAAGAAATTGATGAAACCGCAAACAAGAAAACGGATGTAAAAAAATTAATTCCTTGAGAAGTGTTTACCGAAAAGAATTGGTAAAAGCTACAAATCTCATCGATCTGGAGCTGGAAAGTAATACTTCCTCCATGGTTAACGTTACTAAAAATTGCGCAAAAATACACACAAGGTATGTACCGTGTGGACGTTTTATTTTTGCAACGTTTTCATTCCGTTTTAAGACTGCACAAACAAAACGTAGTGCAAAACGTTGCATCTGGACCAGGTTTTACAAAAGATATAAAAATACAAAATCATACTCACTACGTGAAGTCATTAAAAAATAAAACCGCATGAGTAATTTATAGGTACTGGGAAAAGTATTAAAATCCAATAGCCTCGGAACTCTCACATATTCCTAATTATACGTTAATCACTGCCGGTAAACCACTATATAATACAATGAGGTTCACTACAAGAAACATAATCTTCTAGATTTGATCAAACAACAATATCCAACATGAAGACTTTAGTTATATTGTTTGCTGCAGTAGTTTCCGTTGCAGTATCAGCTCCAAGTCCAAGTCACCATCACGGTCACCATCACGTTTCGAAAGTGATTTTTGCTGCACCGCACGTAGTACCAGTTGTTCACTACCAAAAATCTCTGTTGGTTCCGGCACCTGTAATTGAACATCACCATGTAGTCGCTGCGCCAGTTGTAAAATCATTTGATATACACATCGGCCACAAGCACCATCATATATGGTAAAAATACATGACGTTCGTTTTACTGTTGCATCTTGAACTATGTACTTATCTTTATTTTAACAACTTAATTAATAAAAAATATAAATTTATGTTTTAAGTTTTATTCTATTAATTACGGTATCCGCCAAAATAAACATTTGTCATATTTGACTTAATTGTCATATATTAATAGTACGCTGCAGTTAAATTTGATTTAAAAATGGTTCTAACAACGGAAGAAAAAATTTGTTTGGTAGAGCATTATTTTCGTTCATATTTATTTTTATTTTCGGTACTGTTTATTTTGGCGGATACTGTATTTAACAATAATATACATGGTGGCCTATTAGGGTGAGGAAGGTGGATATCTCGGAAAATATTGGGGTTAGAAAAAACTTTTGCAATGAAAGTTGTGCAAATTATTTTCGTTTATACAAGGTGTTCCATAAAAGTGCGACATACCAAAGTTATGCTGCTTTAAATAGAACCATCCATTTTTTATTATAAATTTGGATTTCTTGAAAAATTTTAATGTAACTTTATTTATTATACATAGTGTCTAAAACAGAGGGTTTTTGCATTATTTCACTTTTCTGGAAAATTGACTTTTTGAAAAAAATTAATAACAGCTTCGGTATGTCGCACTTTGATGGAACACCCTGCCTAAACGAAAATAATTTTAAAATATACAGCTTTTAGTTTGCACAACTTTCATTGAGAAACTCCAATATTTTCCGAACTATCCACCTTCCTCGCACTAATAGGCCACCATGTATGTGTGGGTAGTATGTGTTCTGTTTTATTTAAAAATTTCAGTCGTATATAAAAGGAATACTATAACAGTTTGTCGTGACAATTATTTATTTTAAATATTTAAAGCTTTTGTCTTTAGGTATTGTTTTAAAAGCATTTACTTTTATTAATAATAATCCAGTTTTTAATTTTTGTAAATAAAATGTACCATTTTATAATATCGTTAACACTATTGTTGCGTAAATGACTAAAAAAAATACAAACGTAAAACCCCCAACGACTAATCTTTTAAATGCAACTACTAGGTGATACCAAAAACGGTTTTGTACCGGCACAAATATTTCTATACAACCTGTCGAAGATGAGGATTCCCACTAAGGAGATCTCAGAAACGGTAAGGGATTGAGGTCCATATCCAGTTGACGAATCTGAAAATAATTTATCTAGAAATTTTGTGCTACTTATTGCTGATAATTAAAAAATTTGAGCTAGTATATTTAATAAGCTATTAACAAAAACGGGTATGGCTTCATTTGACATTTTTAACACCCTATAATTTTGTGCTAATTTATTTATTGCTGATAACTAAAAATTTTGTGTTGATGCATTTAAAAAAGTTATTAACAAAACAAATGGGTACGACCAACTTCACGCAACGACGCGGCCATATCTTCTTCTTCAATTCGACATTTTTAACACGGTATAATTTTGTGCTATTTATTAATATCTTTTTAAATAAAGTCAAAAAAAATAAAAACAAAAATTAAAATTTTTTTTTCATTTATCTCAAAAATTATAAAAGTTCTTCAAAAACTATAAATATATGCCCTCAAAAACAAAATTTTGTTTCATTTAACCGACTTTTAAACTCTTTATCAATTGACATTTTATCACGGTATAATTTTGTGCTATTAACTACTGCTGATAACTAAAAAATTGTGCTGGTGTATCTAAAAATTATTAAAAAACAAATGGGTAAGGCGACTTCAGTGGCCGTACCCACTTATCAATTGTTTATTATCACGGTATAATTTTGTGCTAATTTTGTGCTATTTATTGCTGAAAATAAAAATTTGTGTTAGTGCTTTAAAAAGTTATTAACAAAACAAATGGGTAGGACAACTTCACGCAACGCGCGTCATATCTTCTTCAATTCGAATTTTTAGCACGGTATAATTTTGTGCTATTTATTATCTTTTAAATAAAGTCAGAAAAAAAAAAAATAAAATTTTTTTTCATTTATTCAACAATTAAAAAAGTTCTCAAACTATAATATTTCCTCAAAAGCAAAATTTTATTTCATTTAACCGACTTTTAATCTCCTTTTTCAATTTGACATTTTTATCACGGTATAATTTTGTTATTTATTGCTGATAATAAAAAATTGTGCTTTATTTAAAATTATTAACAAAACAAATGGGTAGCGACTTCAGTGGCCGTACCCACTTCATAATTCGATTTTTATCACGGTATAATTTTGTGCTATTTATTGCTGATAATAATAATTTTGTGTTGGTGTATTTAAAATGTATTAACAAAACAAATGGGTACGACCAACTTCACGACGGCCATATCTTCTTCAATTCGCATTTTTACACGGTATAATTTTGTGTTTATTAATATCTTTTAAATAAAGTCAAAAAATAAAACAAAATTAAAATTTTTTTCATTTATCTCAAAAATTAAAGTTCTACAAAAACTATAAATATTTGCTAAAAGAAAATTTTATTTCATTTAACCGACTTTTAATCTTTTTCAATTTGACATTTTTATCACGGTATAATTTTGTGCTATTTAACTACTGCTGATAACTAAAAAACTGTGCTGGTGTATCTAAAAATTATTAACAAAACAAATGGGTATAGGCCGACTTCAGTGGCCGTACCCACTTTATTAATTCGATATTTTTATCACGGTATAATTTTGTGCTAATTTTGTGCTATTTATTGCTGACAACTAAAAATTTTGTGTTGGTGCATTTAAAAAGTTATTAACAAAAACAAATGGGTACGACCAACTTCACGCAACGACGCGGCCATATCTTCTTCAATTCGACATTTTTAACACGGTATAATTTTGTGCTATTTATTAATATCTTTTTAAATTAAGTCAAAAAAAAAATAAAAACAAAAATTTAAATTTTTTTTCATTTATCTCAAAAATTAAAAAAGTTCTACAAAAACTATAAATATATGCCCTCAAAAGCAAAATTTTATTTCATTTAACCGACTTTTAATCTCTTTTTCAATTTGACATTTTTATCACGGTATAATTTTGTGCTATTTAACTACTGTTGATAACTAAAAAAATTGTGCTGGTGTATCTAAAAAATTATTAACAACAACAAATGGGTATAGGCCGACTTCAGTGGCCGTACCCACTTTATCAATTCGATATTTTTATCACGGTATAATTTTGTGCTAATTTTGTGCTATTTATTGCTGACAACTAAAAATTTTGTGTTGGTGCATTTAAAAAGTTATTAACAAAAACAAATGGCTACGACCAACTTCACGCAACGACGCGGCCATATCTTCTTCTTCAATTCGACATTTTTAACACAGTATAATTTTGTGCTATTTATTAATATCTTTTTAAATAAAGTCAGAAAAAAATAAAATACAAAAATTAAAATTTTTCATTTATCTCAAAAATTGAGAAAAGTTCTAAAAAACTATAAATATATACCCTCAAAAGCAAAGTTTTATTTCATTTAACGGACTTATCTTTTTTCAATTTGACATTTTTATCACGGTATAATTTTGTGCTATTTAACTACTGCTGATAACTAAAAAAATTGTGCTGGTGTATCTAAAAAATTATTAACAAAAACAAATGGGTATAGGCCAACTACAGTGGCCGTACCCACTTCATCAATTCGATATTTTTATCACGGTATAATTTTGTGCTATTTATTGCTGACAACTAAAAATTTTGTGTTGGTGCATTTAAAAAGTTACTAACAAAAACAAATAGGTACGACCAACTCCACGCAGCCAAGTGGCGCTAGTATATTTATAAAGTTATTAACAAAAACAATTGGGTACGGCCAACTTCAGGTGTCCGCACTCGCGGTTAATTAAATACCGCAAAAAATATTTTTTTTTTAATTTAAAAGATAAAGTTGATTATGGTTACTTAAAACAAAACGTTATATTAAAAATTGGATGAAGCCATAATTTTTGTAATATATCTTTTTAAATAAAGTCAGAAAAGTAAAGCAAAAATTAAAAATTTTTTGAATTATCTCAAAAAATTAAAAAAGTTTTACAGAAACTATAAATATATTCCCTCAAAAGCGAAATTTTGTTCCATTTAACCGACTTTAAATCTCTTACCGTTTCAGATCCTCCATAGTGGGAATCCTTATCTTGGACACGTTGTATATGAGTGTTCAAAAAAAAAAACGGAGCTGGAATGACTGGAATTTAATTGATTTTATTATTTTTACAGTTCATCAATATAGCGCGTGTTGGCGTGAAACTGTATTAAAAGATAATATAAATATAACTTAAAAATTAAAGAAATGAATGTTTTTGTAGATACCTCGATTCTAACCTAAACTTTTTATCAGCTGAAAAAACTAAAATAATCTTTGAAGTCCTCTAATTCCTTAAGTAAGTGAAATCGGACATATTCATTAGTGTTAATTTTTTCTAAAAAAGTTCATAGTTTGTTTGGAGGGAGGGGAGATAAAGGAAATGAATATAATCCAAATTGTTACTTTGGGTAAGATATAATGTAGCACATTATTTCTCTTTTTTTATTTTTTATATACCTAGTATTACTTTTTAGTCTTTCGTTGTGGAAATAAATGGTTTAATTTCTTATTTATGCAATTTTCAAAAATTCTTACAAAATGTTGAGCCGCGGGTGGATTAAAATGCCGGTTGATATCCTCTTTCGCTTGTTCGCATAACCACCTACAAAAACATTAACCTCCTCGGTGCAAATGCAAATTGGCCGCAACGGCCAATAAACCGTCTTAATGCAGCCAAGAAAACTTCACTGAAAGGTCCAGATGCTAGTTTCAAATGCTTTTGTTGCCAAATAAACAATGAGGACAGATAAGCTTTAGTATTGTTTGCCCCTCGATATTTTGTCATGTAAATAGAGAAAGGTCTACCAAAGTCATTTTCCACATGACAGATCGATAAGTCGTTGGAATGAGTTTTCAACACTTTTTACAAGAACCCACATTAAATCTAATAGTCGTTTAGGGATAAAATACGGACTCTTTGGGTTAATAAATGTTGAAGGTTTTGAGCACCTGGGTGAAAGTGTTTAATATGAAACTCTTCAATTATAAAATCGACTTTTACTAGGTAACAGAGGGGGTAATTTTTGTTTGTAAGGGTGTTCTGAGTTTTTAAGACGACCACCGACCCTGATTCATCAAAAAATAGGGATACATTTCTAAAAGGTTTTGACACAAATTCACTTTTGAGAAACCTATTGAGATCGTCTACGAAACATAATTCTTGAACAAGACCCATGGGAGAGTGCTATAAATTAGAGATTAAGAAAGACGACTTTCGAAATTGATTTTTTTTAATTATAAACAAAACGAAGAACATATTCAACAATTCATGAAATGTTACTCAGTGAGGAATCTGCTGGATTTTCATGGGTAGATACATGCCGTCACATTGCAGGAGAAGTTTTACACATTGGCAACATAACCCTTTTCAGAGGTGTTACAAAAAACTATGAATTCACATGAAGTAGAAGAGAGAAGATTAATATGTTAAGGTATGTGTAATTTTGAAAAAAGAGTTCCGATTGAAACCTATTCCAACGTAGCCAGATGTCATCAGGTGAGAAATTATCCCACCTTAATCTCAAAGACCAAACTTGTAGATTACCTAAAATTCACATAAACAAATAACTGTTTCTACAAAATAACTAAATAATTTTAAATATAAAAACTTAAAAATTATGTTTTTAATAATATGAAGAAGAAATATTCGATTACATCACAAATTATATAATTTAGATGTGAACTGCCATATTAAAAACAAAAATACAAATTTATACTGCAATTCTGCAGCAAAACATTTTACATATCGGTATTATTTGCAGTTCTGTAGGTCAATAAACTTTTTAAGACCTTCCTATAAAGAGAAACGGCAAATACTTACAAAAATCTTTAGCTTATAGCAACACAAAAAATTGCAATTTTTTACGCTACAATCTTACAATCGCTACGATTTGTACATAGAATTGCAGGCTCAAAATTTAGATTCCGGTAATTGTTGAATAGTTGGAGTTACAAATAACAAGTTTTCCTTGTCCCTCTACTTCTGGAGCTCGACATTCAGAGCAGGAGGAAGGTGGTAGTAGCATTGGCCAAATTTGCTGTTGAGGAGAACGTCTCCCCGGAAATTGTTGTGGCACTGATGAAACACTGCAAGACGAGAAGAATCCCCCTCGTCATTGGCTGTGATGCAAACGCCTACCACGTGGAATGGGGGAGCACCAACAACAACTCAAGGTCAAGGACTAGGGTCAGGGAGGACGTAGTAGACATCACGCTTGGTACTCTTTGCGTTAAGGAGCATGTCACGAACTGGAGGATATCTAATGAACCCTCCATGTCGGACGATTGGGTTATCCGGTTTGACCTAGCTGGTTGTGGGGTGAATACTAACCCAATCAGAAATCCCTGAAAAACCGATTGGCCGTGTTTTCGTACGCTACTTGAGCAAAATCTAAGTAGAGTGCTGTTGGACAAACTCCCAGAGCAGCAACCTGTGTTTTAACAGGCACTAGGAGAGGTAAACAGCGCAATCATAGAAGCCTATAAAGCAGTCTGCGCTGTTAGCGTACCATCGGTGGACAGAAACATTGCATGGTGGAGTCCTAAACTGAGTAAGCAAAAACCAGATAATTATTTAACAAAACAAAGCACTTTAGGGAGTGGAAAGGTCATCCTACAATTGCTAGATCCGAAGGAAAAAACTTAACAGCTACAGGACCTTCTGTGAGGATATCTCCTCCACTTCATGCGCTGCCGGGGGTTATAGTCCTGGCTAGTAGTGGGTGTGATACGAAGTCTCGTAACACAGGCTAGACGGTAGCGTCACTGAGGATGCGAAGCAAAGAAAGTTTTTTCTTTTTTGTCACACCCCCTTGCCTTGGGCAGAAAACTATGAGAAAGCAGTAACACGTCCAAGCGCATTAGGCTCGCTAAGCCCGTATAAAAGCCCGGGCGTGGATGGAATTTTTCCTGTGCATCGGCAAAAAAGAATCGAAGTACTGACTCTTTTTCTAATAAAGATTTTCAGAAGTAGTCTGGTGTTGCGGTATATAACCAAGGAGAACGATAAGGGTAGTATTTATACCAAAGGCTGGGAAGAAAAACACCGCCAACCCTAGGCTCATCAGTTCTCCTTTTTTCGGCCCAAGACGCTGGAGAAACTGGTGAAGAACTATATAAGGACAACAGCACTCACCCGGATCCCATTGTACCGGAATCAGCATGCGTTCAGGGTGGGTAGATCTACGGAGACTATCCTGCACCAACTGACAAGCAAGTTGAGTACTTCTCTAGAGCAGAAGATAGTGACAGTCTGTGTCTTCCTAGACATTACAGGAGCTATCGACAACGCCTCGCATAACTCCATGTGCCACGCACCAAATACCACAAGCCCATTAGCAAGCACAGTAGTATTTTTTTTCAAGCAGAAATTTACACAATAGAACGTTGCGTCCAGTTTAACCTGGATCGGGTTATATGTCGGCAGACATATCAACATTATTTTCAATAGCCAAGCAGCCATCTCAGCGCTGAGCGGTTGTGTCATCAGCTCAAGGATGGTAAGAACTGGAAAAAAAAACGGAATAAGCTAGGCGCATACAATAAAGTCACCCTAGCGTGGGTCCCTGGACATTCTGAGATTCATGGTAACGCGAATGCTTAACAATTTATTTAAAAAACAATCGTTTCGCACGGAATTCCAGAATACTAACAAACGTGTAAAAGAGTATCTATAGTGTGCAATAATATAAAACATTTTGCTCGAAAATTTACAGCGTCGCAACTTAATCATTTATTAACCACAGTATCCCATCAAAGCAAAACATTCTAAGAAAAAAATTCACATTTAAGAATGTAGATCCCTAAGCAATTTGTGAAATCGAATTATACATTTCAGTTACCTCCAACAATTGTTAAATGTATCTAAGTTAAAAGCCATTATATCAACGCTACCTGCTACGCTACTACCATTCCTACGTCGAAACAAAACAAGGTATTGCGCGCGTACATTCCTTTCAAAGCGAGTTAAAAATTCCCTACACATAGAAAAATGAAAATTAAAAAAAATATGTTTAAACAAACGTTACAGACAATAAAATTTCTAACAACTTTTCTCTCATAATGTTTTTTTGCATATTTAATATTCGTGTTAGTATATCTGAGAAATTACTTATCGGATCAAAAAATAGTTTAAACAAAAGTTGTGTATAATTAAATAGTAAACTTTTGTTTAAAGTAAAAATGTGTAAAAGGAATATTTTTCTAAATATTTTAAAATTTTGAAAATCTGTGTAGACTTTTGGCTCAATAGATTATGCTTAAAATCTAATCAAATTTTCAAAATTATAAATAAGTTCTAATTGCAAAGTTTTATAAAAAATGAGACTGGTGTTGTCCTTGACACTCTGTTTACATATGGACGGACAGCTATCGGACACAATTTTTTTTGCTTCATTATAACCTACTAACCGTGACATTACTCCCCATATTATTTATACAATAATGAAAAAAAAAGGACAAAACTCAATTGATGTTAATGATCAAACTATAACAGTTAGTAAGTTTAATTGCAACTTAATGCTTTAATTAAACATAAAGTTATTTAATTGCTCCGATATTTATAGAAACCAAACACTTTACTTGTAGTTCAGAACATTTTTTCCATAAGGTATGTATAAATGATGTACTATTAGATTCCAATTGATTGTTTTGTCGTAATTTATGTGTAATTAGAATTACTGTCTCTAAAATTAATGAGTACAAATAGTTGATAGCACGAGGCTAGCGTGGTGCAAACCGTGTTCGCTTCCCACGCTAAATTGTAAGTGATAACTGCAGCATCTGGCATGTGCTCTATTCAGAAATTTAAATATTTTAATAACTAAAAATTGTTGGGGTTAAAATAGTCCCTTTAAAAACTTGATCTATTTTTCCTGAAAAACTTATAACTTTCTAATATTACACCTATAACAAGTAAGAAAGTGATACTATATCGAATCCATTTACGACAGTAAAGTTAAAAATTTATTGTACGCAAAATCAAGCACATGATCTGCCACAATTTTTTATCAAGGTACCCATAACTGCATGACATTCAATGGAAATAAGTGTTGTGGTAAGTTATAATCGGTGTTGTGTCAAAAAGTAAATGTAAAAACATCAAAAGCAGTTTCTCTAATTATTTATAAAAAATACAACAAAAAACACATTTCTAGGGTTGGCGATAAAATGTTGAAAACACATTAATGTGATTTACCGAACAAGTCTGTTATGCGCTTCCCTCGTTCCTTTTATAATCTCAAGCTCATTCGACACAAAATCACTTTACACTGGTACATAAATATAAGTGTAACCAAAATGTTGAACACCTTGTACGTTAGTATACTTTTTAATAATTCAGTAAATGTACGTGTCTGAATATTGGAATATAAAGCTACTACTATTAGATACGCTTTAGTTCGCTGTTACAACCCCAAAATTTAGTTTTTTAACAATCTAGATATTGTTAATCGCTGTTTAATTCAAGAGTTAGTTACACAAGTTTTCCGTCGACCGTAATTTTTAATTTTGTTAAAATTATAATTTAATAATTTTAGAGAAAATATGCTATTGTGAACGCACCTTTAAAAAAGAACCGTTTTGTAAACTTACTACAAATTTTTAATTATACAACATAACCCAACTTCATTGTTTCAACTTTTTTTGTGAGCTTTGCTTTTGATGATTCTTTACCTCTTCGTTTTTTGTATGGCTATTTGCCAAATGTATTTTAATTAAGTTGATAGAAAATTGAGATACTCAATTCCAATTGTTACGTTGAAATACAATAGTTATCATCACAGCAAAACAAGGTGTATTAATCTTTTTTGTAAGAACGGATTAGTGCTTAATCCAAATAATGATGCACTTACAAAGACCACACCAGAAGTGGTTGATAGTGTTTGATAAATCATACACGAAACCCAAGTATATCTCTACGTTGCCTGTAAACAAGTTAAACTTTCGATAATGACTTGTCACATCATACCGAACAAATATATTCATTTATATCCCTACTGTGTGCAAGTGGTCCACCAACTTATTGAGACAGGATTAATTATCCTGCATGTGTTCAATATTGGCAATGGTTTTGCAATGTTTTTATCGGAGACATATTAGCTTAAGATTCTTTAACAATGAAACTTGGTTTCACCATGATGATTTTGTTATTTCACACATGAAGCGTATGTAGAGTTAAAAAAAAGTCAGTTCTCGATCACCAAAGTATTTCGCTCATGAGATGCAAACAAAAGTTTTTCTACAAACGTCAAAAATATTGTTCTAAAATAAGTAATATGCTTAACTTAATATGAAAAATAGTATTGGCTGCACCATTAATGTTAACATTGTAAATAATAAATAAAATTTGGTAGTGTAAAATTTTCTCACAATTTGAAAGCCTTAATTATTGTTATACATTAATAAATAAATGATTTCTTGGATTTTTGCTTGATTGAGGAACATAAAGATTAAAATATAAAAATCCCATATAGTTTACATCGCGCACGGTGTCATGGTAACGAAGGAAAATGAAAAAAAGGGTCACTTCGCATATTGTTGTCAAAGCGCGAACCTTGTCATTTTTTGACGTTTGTAAAAGAAGGATATTTTAGAGGTCGGAATGTTTAACGGGCTATTTCTTTTTTATGGTTTTAAATTTATCTTGAAGAATTGAAGAATTTAACTTTTAAACAATGAGTAAACAATATTGAAGAACTGCGTGAGACAATAGATGAGGTGAACGCTCTTAAATGTTATTAAGTGTTATTATCGAAATGTTGCGTACAGTACAAAAATCTCAAAAAAGTTTGTGTAAACAAATGGAATATGTATTACAACTGTAGATTAATGTCGATTTGTTATTATTAAAATTTGCTTTGCTACAAATTATGACAGATTTTTTATTTATATTTTCATATTGTAGTTAATTGACAGATAAAATGGCAACTTGTTGTACTACATATGTATGATTAGTTGCCTATACTAAAATCGTTCATTAATAGGTGTCATTAACGATCAATAATTTTGTTTACATTAATGTGAGTCATAAATGCAAGGTCGATGGAAAATACTTAAGCAAAGTTTGAAGAAAAAAATTGTATGTTTTGTTTGGAATAAAACCACTTTATTGTTTTACCGTTTTATAGTCCTAATAAAACAACAGACAAAGAACTAACTTATTCTTTTTTTTTTAACATGAGACATAAGACTGTCAGAATGTGTTGATAGTTTTTCCTTCGTTCACCTAGATTTTTCTTTTTTCCACTTCCTGTTTTATTTCTCCTTGCCACGTTTTCATAGGTCTTTCTTTTTTATCACTTTACTGCGCTCTTACTTCAGATACAACTTTTGTGATTATCATGTTAACTTCTTTCAGTAATCGTTGTTTTTCTAGAAAAACTGAATTAAAGGAGAATTTAGTTCTAGTTTCGTAGAATATTCCATATGTCGCCGTTTTCGTTTTACGAATTAATAAACTCTTCGTTTGTTCCAAGAAAAGAGCTTGTGTGTATAGCAGTTCTATCAAGTTTATCACCAAAATAAATGTTGTTTATAAAACTACAAAATCTTGAAAACTTTAATAAAAGTTTAGAAAGTAAAAATGGTGAGTTACCATTACCAACTATTCTGGGCCTTCTATTGAGAGTGTATGGAGCTTTAATTTCTCTAATAAAAACTCCTATAACAATTCTTCTTTGCTCTTCGTATATCTATTCTAAAAAAGTAGTTTACGTAAATAACTTTTTAAAGCCAAATTATAGTTTTTAAATTTTTTTTTAATGAAAAATGCTGTATTTTATTTTCATACATAAATAGACTGTTTTATGACTTTTTCACATTGATGCTATGCATGTTTTTGTTACAGTAAATGTTTACAATGCATTAGTCTTGAATTTCATTTTAAAGCATTGAATTTAATATTGCAGTGACTATATATCCTAGACTTTCAACCGCTTTAATTGTGGATCAATACCGATAGATGTCGTGTGCATGTTTATGGAGTCTTTGTTATATATTTTAATAATTAAACACCAATAAACGAATTAAAATGATTTTTAAATAAATTTCAATGTTTATTAAATGCTTTATAGTTACGCCACTGTAAGTGACAATGCGACTCCTATTGGTTCCACGACATCTATCGGTATTAGTCCCCAATTAAAGCGGTTGAAAGTCTAGGATATATAGTCACTGCTTACAGTAAGACTTTCTAGTCTAAAAATGAATAAACTGCTACCACTAATTATCTTCCATAGATACGCATTTTAATCAGACGTGGTGTCGGAAATGCTTTATCTTTATTTTCCATTTAAACTTTTAAAGAAATGTTTATCTCAACAGTTATTATTAAAGGTTTCGTGGAAACATATTCCATATGACGCCGTTTTCGTTTTGGTGAATTAATAAACTCTTCGTTTGTTCTAAGAAAAGAGCTTGAATATTAATCGCTTTTATAACGATAAAAACAAACGCTAGCGGACTAGTCAATATCTCTATACTTGCAAACTAAATATAGAAATGCATATCGTGTAAAGCATTAACGAATAATCGGCGTAATAAAAATGTTCCTGTTTAAAGATATTTAGGGTAACAACGACATAAACCCTGGGAGTTTTGGTGAATACCTCAAAACGGATTATTCGACTCATCAGAAGAAAACCAACTGTAAGTAAACTGGTTGTTTATTCCGGAAGCTTTTTGTGTGGAGTTACGAATAACCAAATTAAGTTAGAAATTGTCCTTGCGTATTTTTTTGTTCTTGTTTGGTAACGTTGCATTCTTCAAAATAAACGAACTGAGGTGGGTTTGTGAATTTCCAGTTTGATGCTAAATCAATTATTTAGTTTTAAACAAAGACTTAAGTAAACTTCGGTATAATTTGCTTTCGGTAGTAAAAGTAAGTGGTACCGCCTTTATATTTTTATATTTTTGCGTTTGGTTTTAAGTAAAGCGAACGCGTTAAGTAAAATGACTTACAATCCGCGGAGCACACAAATTTTTTTAGATGCACACTCTCTGTTTGTAAAATAAATTATTAAATTGCAAGAATTATAAAATATTAATTAAAACAAAGTTATATTGGTAACATTTATTGTTAAGAATGTTAATGTCAATATGTCAGTTTTTGAAAATCGGATGAATCGATATTGTGATTTTAACGAAGCGGCCGTTTACTTTTTTTTGACAGTTAAATACAAAATGTGCTACTTAACGGGCGCAGATGAGTATGTAAACTGTGTCTTTTTAAGATGATCGTCTAAAAAAAATTCATTGAATGTACTTCATATACAATATTGAAATTTCCATTATTTTTATTTGTTGCAAATTATTGTATAAAGAAGGATAATAACGCTATATATTTATATAAATAAATAGAATTATCATTAATGCTACTGTCATTACCTGAATGGACGAGATTATTTCTATTGGGTCAATCAATTCAATGGTAATCACTGCTATTATGTTTACATAATACATTTACAGTAAAGAGGAGATTTTCTGCAATTACAAAATATTCATATAAACCATTAGTAAAGTGGTACAATGTAAAAAAATATTAAAATCTATTTTAACAATTTTAATTGTAAACGTTAACAATGGTTTGACATTTAAATAATCTAAAAAAGAAAATATGTAGTCAGAAACAATTGGACATTTGGTTTTCACTTGATTTTAGAACTTAATATTAGGTGGAGAACTTGTTTACGAAAAATAGTGTTTATGTTACAAAAAACTATTTGAAGTACAATTAAGTGACAATATAGCAGTTCTATTTAGTTCATCACCAAAATAAATGTTGTTTATAAAACTACAAAGTCTTGAAAATTTTAATAAAAGTTTAGAAAGTGAAAATGGTGAGTAACCATTTCCAACTACTTTTGGTCTGGAGGCCTTTTTATTGGAGAGTGTATGGAGCTTTAATCTATCTAATAAGAAAGCTCTATAACAATTCTTCTTTGCTCTTCGTATCTCTATTCTCAAAAAGTAGTTTCAGTAAATAACTTTTTAAAGCAAATTATAGTTCTTTAAAATTTTTTTTTTAAATGAAACATGCTATATTTTATTTCATACATAAACAGACTATTTTATGACTTTTTCACATTGTTGCTATGCATGTTTTTGTTTCAGTAAATGTTTACAGTGTATTAGTCTTGAATTTCATTTTAAAGCATTCTATTTAATACTTGAAGTTTGTTCTTACTTACAATGGGTGAACACACACCACAGACAGGAACGCAGTTACGTAATTTCTGAGATATATGTTGGATACTTTGACGTCACTATAGTTTAATGTCCAGTCGTAACCTTATTGATGTAATCTTATTGTCACGTCGCAAATTATAATAGTCGTAATTATTGTAAAATTTCTATAAAATTGAATTTTTGGAAATCCAATTTTAATAATAAACTGTAATTAAACTTAAATATATATATATATATATATATATATATATATTTTTTTTTAATAAACACGTTTAGTAATGGGGAGACGAATACAACCTCATATGTGTCCCCACAATTCTCACTAACGCGCCAGAATGGTTTATCAGAAAGGCAGTCAAAAGAAAACTCCAGTTGTTACCGAGGTTTGTACCAAAGAGGTATTGCCTTCTACCACTCTCATTTGCCATTCGGGAGACGCGTGTTTGATTCCCGTTAGGGTTACCTGGTCTGCTGTGAGAATATAAGCATAAACCTAAAAGTTGATGAATATGAGCCTGTAACTCTGTTCCACATCCACCTTTAAGCACACACTCCTGGTGTACATACATAAGTAAGTACATATCCCTTTCCGTCTAGAGCAGCTTCTGTAATGGTGAGAACGACTCGCCACGTTAAATGAGGGGAAGCAAGCGTGTCTGTTAATCCTATCTTTGGGGTGGGGAATAAAATACATATGTTTGCTTTCTTAAAAATCACCTTTAACACACTGGCGCAAATAGCTACCTGAACTTCAAATACGCAGCCGATGTCACCCCTTCAAATCCATCACGAAAATGTGTTTCACAGACGTCGATTTTGGAGGATAAAGCATCGCCTCACATCCGCAACAACCACTGAATAATCGTCATACCATCAGCTCTCTTACCATAATTTTGTGAAATTTCTAGAGGTACCAAATTGAAGGAAATTCAGCTGGCGATAATGAACGTTGAATAATGTCAAGAGTGACCATCAGCGTTTTCTCGCACGTCCATCCAAAAGTTTGTATCCTAATGAAAGCACAATAGCCTTCCAAACTTTACTATTATTGATAAATGTACTTATGTTTGCGGATGGAAAAGGGTTTAGCACTAATGTGTTTGACTCACTTTTTGATGTGCTAGCATGGGTGCAGAATAGAGATCATTGTTGAATTTAATCAGAGGGTCAACTAAAGAGTTGATCCTAATGACAGCCCAATTAATTTCTATCCATGAATCTAATGGAATAAGGGTTCTTTTTTCCATGTAGGAAGGGGTTTAAAGACTTCTCAACGTCACATAAGTTAGGTAACATTCCAAACTCCATGAGCTCTTATTTCAATTTCTTCAAAAAAAAATGGTAAGGTTTAGTAAATTCATGAAAATGTTAGGATTGACTCAAAGCCTTTTAATACGCTTATCTTTTTTTGTGTGGTAACTAGAAAATTCCTTAAAAGAGAAATGCGCAGAAAGTATGTCAGTTTAGAAATTGCCAAACAATTCTTTACCAATAAATAAGCCACGTAAGTTGATATAATTGAAAAACTTTGACATAAGTTCTTAATTTCATGTATTTCTTTTTAAATATATTGACAAACGCTTCTCGAGGTATCGCTGCTCCGAGTAGTGTAAAGTTTTCATTAGAAATAATGTTTTCGGAATTCGTCAACAACTTGGGGATCAGATCAGAGCAGAAGTTGAAACTCGCACCTTTTCAGATGACCATGTCGTGGATTCCTAGAAAAAAAGCTATGGGATCAGCTCTATCTCCTTATTGACAACCTGCGACTATTTTATTATACTATTAAAAAATAGATTTTATGATTGACTATGGGCATGCCACGTGAATTGGTTGAGTTCAAGAATTTTTGACTGTATTATTTTCGACACAGTTGAAAACAGTTTTGTAGTCAATTTTAAGATGTCTTGGTTGTAATATCTTACTCATTTATTCTCTCACGTTTTTAGATGTTAGTTTGGCAGACGACGTCTTAAAAGGTGGAATAAAGCTTAGAAAGCAATGAGGTAGTAAGTCAGAGATCCGACAAAAGCATCATTATCAGCAATATGCGTTGGAGTTAAGATTAGAGGCTTGTTTGTGTTTCGTTCTGGGAAGTTGAAAGGTATAGTCTCAAAATTTTTGAGATTCGTTTTGATTTTGTTTGTCAAAGTGATTTTTGATTTATCCATTATTTGTACTTAGAATGATTTAAGTCAGTTTTCAAACAAAAACATACTAAGGTTTTTGTCTTATTATTTATTTAGATAAACACCAGAAAATTGGTTATCAAAACTTAAATTATATCCTCTAGTCAATTTTTGTCTTAATTTGTGGAAATATTTAGGAATAGGATCTTCTTCTTCTTGGAATTCCGCTCTTATCGGAGATTGGAAATCATCACCACTACTCGGACCTTATCAATCGCGCGTCTGAAGAGTTCTGCGGACGTGCAACCAAACCACTCCCTCAAGTTGCGTAGCCAAGAGATACTTCTTCTGCCAATCGTTCTCTTGCCTTTTATTTTGCCTTGAATAATTAGCTTAAGAATGTTATATCTATCTTCTCTCAGAACATGTCCTAGATATTCTAATTTTCTCCCTTTTATGGTGTTACTGATTTCTTTGGCTTTATTCATTCGTCGTAGTACTTCTTCATTTGAAACCTTGTCAACCCACGATATTCTCAGCATCCTCCTATAGCACCATATTTCAAATGCCTCTATGTTCTTGTTGTTTTCTGACTTGAGTGTTCAAGCCTCCATTCCATACAATAGAATGGAGAATATATAGCATTTTAGTATTCTGGTTCTCAGTTCTAATGTAATATCTCGGCTGCAAAGTAATTTTATTCATTTTTATGAAAGCACTGCGAGCTACTTCAATTCGACACTTGATTTCTTTTTGTATGTTCTGTTGTTTCAGTTACCCATGTGCCAAGATATTTGTAGGGAATACCCATTCAGTTTGTTGTTATTAATATTTATAGACGGTCTATTGTGATTTGTGCTTGGGTTTTTGAAGTTGTCGTGACTTTGGTCTGCGTATCGTAAGTTGTTAAGTCTTTCCCCGTTTATGACGATACCACCGGTTTCTTCTGACAGCAGCGCTTCTTCAAAGATGCCCTCACTATATACATTGAATAAGAGAGGCGACAATACACAACACCTCGACATATCTTGATTTCCTCACTCATATCTTCTCCGATTTTGACTCGTGCTGTTTGATGCCAGTAGAGATTGGATATTATTCTTATGTTCTTACTATCGATGTTTTTTTTTTTAGTATCTCTAAGAGTTTTGTGTGCTGGACTCTATCAAATGCCTTTGAAAGTCGATAAAGCAGATGTACATATCATGATTCATATCTAGGCATCTTTGTCTAAGTACGTTTAGTCCGAAGAGCGCTTCTCTTGTTCCTACGCCCTTCCTAAAACCCATTTGAGTGTCACTGATGTCTTGTTCTAAATCCTTAAGTGAATTCGGTTATATATGATCTTTAAAATATTTTCGATGTGTGTGGCTCATTAGGGCGATGATTCTGTGGTCCGAACATTCTTTGGCTTTTTATTTTCTTTGGCAGTGTTACGAATGTTGAGGTTAGCCCATTGCTAGAATTCTGCCCGTCTCATAAATGTTGTTAAATAGTTTCAGTAGAATATCTATGGAGTCCTTCCTATGAGTTTTAGTAGTTCAGCTGGCACTTCGTCAGGTCCTGCTGCTTTTCCAGATTTACAGTTTTTAATTGCTTGTTCGAGTTCCTCTCTTAATATTTCTGGACCAGTATACTCCACGTCTGGGTTTTCCAGTTCTATCCGATTATCATTAAAAAGTTCTTGTATATATTTGCTCCACCTTGCCAGTTTGTCTATCGGTTCTACAATCAAGTCGCCGTTCTTGTTTACCAACACATCTGGTTGGGAATAGGATATTATACAAATATATAGAGTAATTTGTTACGTTGTAACACCGTGAACGTATGTCAATGGCAATATGTTACGGCGAATTTTAAATCTCCCGCTTGATTAGCTAATTTGCTATTAAGTGGAACGAATTTCGTCTTTTTGCTGAAGTGGTTTTGCTATTTTTCTTTCCCGCATATCTACTGGAGTCTCAGATTCTGCGTTTTGATTTGAAAAATAGATTCTTTCCATTATAGCAACCGATGAAATTTATCCAGAAATGAATTGCGTTGTGATCTGCATTTGTCGCCGGAAGTATCTAAATTCTCTTACGTTTGGGTTGTCAATAGCATAAACTATGGTTTTAATTAAATATATTCTAAATCAAAAAAGATAGAAACTTGTAATTTGCATCAGTCAATGCAGAAAGCTTTATTCTATAAAATGTTAAAGTATCAATGCCACCGAGATAAGAATTGTCTCACAACTTAAATTTCAATGTCTCCAGAATCATCGTGCGCAACCGCCCTATTTAGTATAACCCCACTTTTCTGTTAGTAATAACGTCCCCTTTATAAGTGGGAGCGCGATGCCGAGAAGACAATGTTTCTTCAATTTTCTTTCGGAATTCTCTGAGAATACCGAGTTCTTTAACAACCGTACGAATCCTGTCCAAATAACCGCACTAAATCTTTACTTTACTATATACTGTACTCATTCTTCTCACTTTAATAACTGCGATACTTCTTTAAATCAGGTGATTAAATTCCAGTTCGTTCAGACATAGGTCTCAGTTATTTCCATTAACCTTCAAAACCCACCTCCACTTCTGATTGGCATTCGGCCCGGGTCATTGGCAAAGCCATATTAACCACTTAACACCCACCTATGAAACCATTGTTATTAATCCGTTCTCTTACAGTTATCAGATACTTATTACCGAACCTCTACACGTGCGATTGATTTACTCAGTAGAACTGGCGAAGGGTGTGTCTATATTATTCCGCTTATTTTTATTACAGCTGTCAGACCACCACCGAAACAGAGAGTATAACTTCTCGTACATAAACGGTTCTATCGTACTTGGGTGACTATAGTTTATCCTGTGTGCCCTACGACGGATTTCCGTCATTTATAAACTCGTAATCTTAATCTCCGTTTCTTATTCCTTAGGGAGCGAGATCAGTCAGAAGTTGCTCTAACTTACAAGATTAATTGTGGCAAAATCTGACTGACTTGTTTCAGTAATCCAATAGCACCGTCTGCTGGAAACAATCCCCCGCACCACCAACACCGGGACACCGATCGATTCAATCCTAAAAGGTGACAGAAAAAAACACATGTAAATATCAACCCGCTCAACGTACGCAAGCAACGCCAAATCTGGGACAAGGTCATAGCAGTATCTCCATAAACGCAACACTCCACCGGAAACTTTTGAACGTACGAATTAAATAGTCTTTACATTGTATATTATCACCGAGTGTAAATAATTACTGTAAAAGTGTTCTAGAGAACTTGTAAATACGTGACAATATATTGTTATGATTGAATTGAGAATTTTCAACCAGACTATACTTGCTCAATCACTCAATACTAATATTTTTTTCTTTTTTGTTGTCAAATCCAATTTTTTTTTATATTCCAGCTAGCTCATTTTCAACCACTTAGCACATGATACAAAAATCCCATTCTTCTAAATCTTCTATTCCAAAAAATCCCTTACATAAATTGTTTAATGTAAATTCGAATGAAATAAAATAAATTTAAATGTCAAACAAAAAAATGTCAACTACTATTAATCAATTTTTAAGTTAAGTTTTTGATAAAAAAAACACAACAACTCCAAATAAAAAACTTATCTGAAAAATTATATCCTCCTTGTGTCCATCCAGATGGCCTCTTCTCCTATTGCAAATCTAGCTCATCCAGACCGTTTAAAAATAAACTCCGTTCCAACCACGTCACCTCCTTACTCTTCAAGAAAAACAGACCAGCCGTCACTTCATTTCCCCTCCAAGTTGGGGTAAGTCCAATTTTCATTTTGTTCCAAATTATATCTTTTAATTTCAACTTTGTCACTCAATTAAAACAGTACTTCGTTTTGAATTATTTTTGTTTTTATTTCCACTTGTTTATAATTTTTGTTACTAACTAACTCTAAAATAGTTTTATTTGTGTATTTAGAGCGTAAAGTAAGGGATTGCCGCTTGAGAAAGAATGTAGCCGCGCGAATGTTTAAATTGGGTTTAGAATGGAAGAATTGATCATTTACTATTTTAAAATAATTCTAAATTTGTAATTTCAACCTTTTGTTTTCTGTAGGCCATTGCAACAAAGTCCGTCCTAAAAAACAATGTTTTTTGTTTTTTACCGTTTATTGGTAGACTGATAAATAAAAATTACTGGATTGAGAAAGTTTATTTGTTGGTTTTATTGTTTTATGCAATGCAAACGCAAAAAACTTTGTTTTCTCAATATTTCCGGAAAAAATGCCGGAAAACTATATAATCTAATTCTGAACAACTTTTCTCTAAGGCATTTTTCAATATCTTGTCATCTAACCTCACTTATTACATATTTAAAGGATATTTGTTAAATTTGCAGCCATGACAGTGGTCACATGACATTTTTCAAAGTGTTTTTTTTGTCATTCGATATGTTGAATTCATTTGCCAAAAAGAAATTTTCGGATATCTCAATTACAAAAATTTTTCCCATTTGTTGCACTCTTTGCCAGTCACTGTATAAAAAAAGTCGGGTTCACCGGGTTTTAGGTATGACTCATCGCTACAAATTGTATGCAACAATCCAGGCTCGTATGTCGCAACTAATAAATAATTCCTACTGTAAATTTTTGTGTGATCTGTCAATTCAGTTTGATCAGCTGTTTTAAACTAATTAAAATAATCATAAATTTGTTGTTTTCGACCAGAAATTTTCTGATTTTCTTCATTTTTTAAATTGTGTCATTGAATAAAGGTTGTGGGAAGTTATAATAATTATAATTTATTTATATATTTGTACAGTTGGAAATGTTACATTAATGTATGCGAACAAGATACGTGGACTTCTTAAAATAATTTTACTTTAGTGTTAAATGCAACATTTAGTTTTGATGTACCAATTTAACTAAAATTTTACAATTATTTGATTTAAATAATTTTAATAAATAAATTTAAATAAAGGGTCATCATATCCCGATAGTTAATTATCGAATGTTCCAAGAAAATATGTGTAAATAGTAAATGGAATCTACTAACGTAACGTTAAGTCGTTAATTATAGTTACATAACTCTCCTTTCATAAGATATAGTTCATATTAATATGCTTATTGTAAAGCTTCGTACACACCTGAACAACAAACCGAGGAACAAACAGAACAACGAACCGAACGGCAATCGCAACATTAATTTGGACGGTGCTAGGTACAAATTTTAGAACAGATTCGCAAGTCCTGATAGTTCCACGAACGGTTTGCGGCGTTCCCGCAACTTGTCGGTTTTTTCTCCGACATCAAAGAAAATGTGCGCGAATGCGTTTGCAGGTTTGGACAAATCTAAACAAAACGGCGAACAAACTTATGCGGGAGAATTAAATTATTTATTTTTTGTCCTCTCTTTTGTGGGTTTGTTGTGTTTTTAGGTAATATTATAGAGTTGACAGAAGAAAAATGTTTTAAATTAATCAGTGTTTAAGAATGCAAGAAAAAAATGATGTCCCTATTAGCATCATTTGGGCGGGAAATTTCCAAAATAAAAAAAACGAAGTAAATTATAATTTTTTACTCTTTTTTGTGCGTAAAAATTTGGTTGGCACTATCTTCTTGTTTTCCGCAATTTTCTCTTCTCAATAATAAATATATATGAACTGAAAACTACTGAAAATAATTATGGGAACAGCACAAACGTTCCGTTTGTTGTTCGGATTGTGGAAATCATAAAAGATCGTTTGTCGTTCTGTTTGACTTTCGGTTCGTTGTTATGTTTGTTGCTCGGTTTGTTGTTCAGGTGTGTACGAAGCTTTACAACTTAAGCAACAATTTTTTGGCGAATAAAGATTAGTTTGTGATGTAATATTAGAAACACAAATTTATATCATATCAAATTTATGACAACTTAAAAATCAAGAACGTGTATGTTATTGCTAAGAAATTATTAAGGAAAAAGCGCAATTGCAGTGTAAATATTTATAATTAGATGTTTTCGAAAGTTTATAAGTCCTCATTGTAATCTTAATACTTAAAAGAAAATCCTGTCCATTAGCATTATAAGGAAATGGCTTTTACTTTATGAATAAGTTTCAATAACAATAGAATATCCTTGCTTGTTTAATTTACTTCCTTTGAGTCATATTGCTCTAAGGATTGTTACATTGGTCATTAAAAGCATGTAATAAATAAACAATTACCTACTGTTTGAGAAGGGGTAGTGTGAACCAATAAATAAAGTAAGAAATGTAAATTCCATTTTAGTTTAAAATTTCAAGTGTTGTGAAAATGCCACCTCATCTCGGTGCTGATTTGAAAGCGCGGATTGTTTCGGAATTAGCGGCGGGCCGAAGCGTGCGTGAAATTTCACGTATGTTAGATATACCAAAAAGCACCGTAGGGCATTACCGAGTAAATGGAATCTTGAACACACTTTGGAAAGAGGCATCGAAAGTGGTAGACCTAAAGTATCTACACGTGCTCCAGATCTCGAGTTGTTTCATTACGTAACAGAACAACCATTTGCTACATACTCAGGGCTACTAGCAGATACACATTTTCCCGGATGCCGTATAACTATAAAAAAATTAAGTAAGCAACGTAAATTACCCATTTTTTAAAACGTGCTTAGTGTAATGATTCATTCTACGTCCTTCTATAAGATAACCTCTGCTGAGACTACCTGCTGTTAGAATTGTAAATGATACCCTTAAGCCCGCTTCACAATGTGCAAACTTTTGTTTACAGAAATTGTGGTGTCCAAGTTTTAAATTTCATGAGTGTACACTCATCTACTCGGAGTGGTTACTGTATTGTAACGCAAAACCAATCAACGTCATAAAAACTAATTAAAAAAGGTTCCGAACTAATCAGATTCATCTGCTCCATATTCCGAACTTGAACCTTCATTACAACCTATACTAATAATTAAGGGTTCCACAAGTTCAAACCGCTGCTCAATATCCCACCACTTATTCATTTCTTTTTCAGCATGTTGAATGCATTTCGTCCAATATGTACCATCTATTCTTTTGAGAGATTGTTTCGCACTTCTCGTACATGTTCATCGGTGTACTGTGAATTGAACTCTTCAACTTTTTTATTATAGTACTCCTCGCAATTAGCCCAAATTAATTCGATTATGTTAAATTGGCAATGATACGGAGGTAATCTTAGTATCTTATGGCCGTTTTTAGTCCAAGCTCATCTATTTTATAAATTTTGGATTTTCGGTAACTAATTGTAAAAGTTCTTGTTTAATATTATAGATTACATTATGCTTTAATAAATCATGCATTACATTACCTTTAATAAAAATGTCCACAAATCTTGTTTCATCAATGAAGCATTGGGTATTTTTTTCTTTTAGTGTTGAATGGTAACTGGCGTTGTCTAATATAATTAAAACAGGTTTTGTTAAATTTGGTATCAAATCATTTTCAAACCATTTCTTAAACAAATCTCCCACACATGTCACAATGAGTTAATCTTCTTTTGGGGATTTAGATGAAAATAGAAGTGCAGCATTAGAAATAAAGCCCGTTCCTGTTTCCTGCATGTACCTCATGAAATTTAAAACTTGGACACCATAAATTCTGCAAACAAAAGTTTGCACATTGTGAAGCGGGCATCGCACAATAACAAGAAAAGATGCAACATTTGTTCTAATTTACACCCCCAAAATTTTAATTATCTACTACTGCCCAATTCTGATATACTACTTGTCTTAATCGTCGTGGGACACCCTGTATATAGGGCAAACCAAGAGACCTATTAAAACTCGTTTTAAAGAGCACGTAGCTCATGTCAAAATCATCGCACAGTTAAGTCCAGTGTTGCCATGCATATGCTTGAAAATGGCCATAGAGTAGGCGACATTGAATTTATTAAGAGGATAGATAATAAAACGAACTTGATTCTTATGAAAGTTTAGAAATTTTTAAAAACAGAAATTTGCTTATGAATTATGATGATAACGGTCCATTAGGATTTTCCGAAATTATTTAAACTTATCTAAAATCAATTAAGTTTAACGATGCGTGATAAGCAGATAGTATATATAAGCTTCCCGTTGTTTTTATTTTTAGTATCGGTATCACTGATGATAACAGCTTAGCTGTTGAAACACGTGTCGAGTAAAGTTTTTGGTGCAGTTTTTGGTGTTTTTCTGTTGGTTAAATGAGACGCTGCAGTTGGTGTTCCTTTCCTTTGATAGATTATCCTTGCTTGTTTAATTTACTTCCTTTGAGTCATATTGCTCTAAGGGTTGTTACATTGGTCATTAAGTATGTAATAAATAAACAATTACCTACTGTTTGAGAAGGGGTAGTGTGAACCAATAAATAAAGTAAATGTAAATTCCATTTTGTTTAAAATTTTAAGTGTTGTGAAAATGCCACCTCATCTCGGTGCTGATTTGAAAGCGCGGATTGTTTCGGAATTAGCGGCGAGCCATAGTGTGCGTGAAATTTCTACGTATGTTAGATATACCAAAAGCACCGTAGGGCTTACCGAGTAAAATGGAACCTTGAACACACTTTAAAAGAGCCATCGGCAGTGGGAGACCTAAAGTATCTACACGTGCTCAAGATCTCGAGTTGTTTCATTACTTAACAGAACAACAATTTGCTACATACTCAGGGCTATAACAGATACACATTTTCCCGGATGCCGTATAACTGCACAAAAAGATTAAAGGGAGATGGAAATAAAGAAGTATAATGCTGCTGCGAAAGAAGTTCTCAGTGACGAAAATATGAGACGTCGTCTGGAATTTGCAAGGCGATATGTGAACGAACCATTGGAATTTTTGGAATCGAGTGATTTTTAGCGACGAAAAAACGTTCAATTGCCGCAACGATGGACCACTAAAAGTTTTTAGAATGGAAGGAACTCGTTACGAAAACTAATCACATATGTCCTAAAAAACGAAGTGGTTATTTTCTGTGAATGTGTGGGGTTGGGTTAGCGCGCGGGGTCTAGGAGTTTGTTGGGCTATCGATGGATCTTGATTCTGCTGCGTATTTAGATATTTGGAAACTATTATGAAACCTTCAGTCGAAGTGTTTTATCCAGACGAAGATTATATTTTCCAACAAGTAAGTATTCTTATTTCAATATAGTTTCTCCAAAAAAATAGTTTAGGATCTGTTGAATTAACATTTTCATAATGTATTTTAGTTGTTAAAGGACAACGCCCTATTCATACTTCGCGGGTTGTGCGCAATTGGATACGAAAATAACTTGGAGCTGTTACCCTAACCAGCAAAAGCCCAGATTTTAACATTATCGAAAATGTTTGGGCTCGAATACTTGCTGTTATCCGAAGACAACAAGGGCCAAATTTTATACCAGTAAACCGTAATGCACTAATTGCAGCCATTGATACCGCATGGGAAACGATATGTTAATTATATTGATACCTTGATAGCGTCAATGAGCAGACGCCTCCAAGAATGTATCAATAATAATGGAGATCACACCCATTATTGATTTCTTATATTTATTTATATAGTAATACCTTTATTTAAAAAAAAAGTTTTCATTTAATTTTAAACTATAACTTGGTATCTTAATTATAATTATGTAATAAATTCTTGTCAAAAAAACTAAATATATACGTTGACAATAAGAATTGCCTTAGTTTTTATTTCACTTTTTATATTAACTACAGAAAAAATTAAACGTCATAAAATATACATTTTGTAAGGACTAAATATTATGAATAGAGAGTTTAATGATTTTTTAATAACTTACAATAATTAGTAGGTTAGATTTATTTAAAAAATAAGTAATAATCAGTCAACCCAAATAACCATGATTAGTTTTTTGATTTAATTTAAAAGTTATTGCTTGTAGACGTTTTTTAAATCAAAATTATTTGTAATTTTATTTGGTAAACATTTCCTAAACAAAATTTTGATTCGATAATTAATCGAGCTATGGTGTTTAATTAGCGATACCTTCAAATATATTCTTTAAAGAAAAAATTAAGTAAGCAACGTAAATTACCTATTTTCTAAAACGTGCTTAGTGTAATGATTCATTCTACAGTCCTTCTATAAGAAAACCCCTGCTGTGACTACCTGCTGTTAGAATTGTAAATGATACCCTTAGGCCCGTTTCACAATGTGCAAACTTTTGTTTATAGAAATTGTGGTGTCCAAGTTTTAAATTTCATGAGTGTACAACAATAAACCTAAAATAAAATTTTTAATTTATTACTTGTAAGTATAAAATCAGGGTGAAACGTTTTGCCCTTCTCCAAGTGACTTTTTCTTTTATGCTTTGTTTAGAAGCATCATGCCAACTCCTTTTGGTGAATCTCTACTAAATATCCAAGTTTCATCCATATATACAAGGTCACACAATAAAACATCCTTCTCAGTAAAATATTCTCGTAAAAATCTAACACGACTTGCTGCAATGTGGTTTTTGTTCAAATAAACTACGTCTGCCATCATCAACTTTAAAGGAAAATCCAATATTGTGTAAGAGTCTTGTTAATCCACTTTGTTAAAGTTGAATACACCAGCGGTAGCAATTTCATGTTGCAATGTTGCAACAGTAACATGTTGCCCTATATTTATTCATAATTACTTATAAAAAAACTAATTTTGAGCAATACTTACGATTATTATGCATATTATAAATTGTACGTTTAACCACATCTTTCACGAACTTATCAACGTCACAAGACTTTGACTTCCTACGTTTTGTTTTGGCTCTACAGGTTCTTCGTTCTCCTTTACTTCCATTTCTTTTTTATTCGAAGATACAGTATTTATGTTAACGCTACATGCTTCTGCAGTTCAACTATAATGAATCAAGCCGTAAGATGAAATAGTATTTTTAATTCATAAAATACCTGCATAACTGACGAAAGGCAACAATACAGCACCGTTGTCACGTTTTCGCATAAAATAGTCCATTACTTTCATAATGACTGCTTCGGTTTTCAATTTCTTTCGCATTGTAACAACTATCATAATAATCATTCATTTATTGTGTACTACCATGTACTTACTTAATCTGCCTCGATATAATAATTGATTAGTATTGAAAAATACTGATTTGAATAAAGGAAAGATGAAAAAATTCGAAAACGGTGTGAACAACTGAAGTACGAATGTAAGGTTATGAAAATGTAAACAAAGAAAATTATTCGACGTACGTTTTCTTGCTTGCACATAGAATAAGCGGCACGACATACTTTTCTCAATTGCATTTTGCTTATATGTTTATTTACAGAAACAGAAAACTGTGTCACGTCGATTATCATAGTTTACTGCAATGAGTCATACCTAAAACCCGGTGAATTCGACTATATCCTTCTGCGATACTTGAAATTTTCCATCCTCCATGACGTTTTAGTTGGATTAAATCAGCGCCTCTATTACTTAATAAAGTAGCTGATGCTCGCCTAAAGCAGTGACCAGTACATAATTCGTGGTTCGGTAAATTTAAATATGTAGCAATTTTTTGCAATAGAATTTTCATATTTACTTCTAGACTTTTATGGGAGAAAATTTAAAGTTGCGGATTTGGCTGCTTCGGAAATATCAGGCGGAGTACAGAAATATTCATCACTTTCGCTCTCCATAATGATTGAATTATTATTTATTATTTTTACGACACCAAAAGAGAAAATTAAATGTATAAACTGACACAATATTAAAATACTGAAAATAACTTTTGCTGAGTTTGCCATATATATATACAGGGTGTCTCAGATAAGGGTGGCAATATTTCAAGGGTACATAGAGAAACTCCAGATTGGAGATTTGAGATAATAAATCTATGTCCGGAAATGCGTTGCTTCCGATATACAGGGCCTTGAAAAATTCAAAAATTAATATGTTTTGTCTGTATTTTGAAAACGCGTTGATCGATTTTCTTAAAATTTCCAGAGTATGTCAAGCAAAGTATTGGTCATATTTATGTGCCAATCCGACTCTTCTAAAATTTCCAGGACCGGACTTTCGGTTTTTCTCACTTAGTTTTAAGAGAAAATGTAGCACGCCACTGGTTTTTCCAAATATTGGAATCATTTTTCACATTCCCAATCAATTTGGAAAAGAAACGCTCTCTTGTTTTTTCTTCTCCGACGCGTCGTTTCCGCGAAAAAAAATAAAATCCATTTGGATGTCTTTCAAAGAGCTCATTATCGAAAAACTTCAGGTGACAATAAAAACGTAGTGAACAATGAATATTGTCATGGCGACAACGAAAACAAAATTAATACCGCAACTGGCAAGAGGTTTGAGTATCGTTGTCTTCACCTGAACTTCAAAAAACACTTGACTACCATATTAATTTTTGAATTTTTTCAAGGCCCTGTATATCGGAAGCAACGCATTTCCGGACATAGATTTATTATCTCAAATCTCTAATCTGGAGTTTCTCTATGTACCCTTGAAATATTGCCACCCTTATCTGAGACACCCTGTATATATATATATATATATATATATATAACAATCGTCTCTGTTCAATTGTTTTCCGTTACCACGATACATATAGCATATTTGATAAAAATAAGCCAGCGTTTTGTTTTCCATGATTGCTCTAGAGAGCAAAATAAAACTCCACGGCATTTATCGACTTTGCGATTCCGTTTGAATATAGTAATTAGTTATTTTGCGCGCGGCTATAGAAAAAATTTATTTAAACCTATTTGATTCCTTAATAATCATCAATCTTCTCCATCTCGAATGCCATCTAACGGCAATTTATCCTATCACTTCCGCAACCAACGTTACACACAAATGTTGCTGTACAACTTCAATTAACTTTAACAACGGTAAGTTACTCTTCTTAAAATTAATTAATTACATTTTTTTTAGGTTTTTTTTATAGCAGTATAGATTCCTATCTTATTGAAGAACTTCAAACACTTAACAAAATTATCTTGCTAGTAAAAATAAGCTTTAGCTAAGACATAATAAATTTAATCATAGCAATATGTACTCATATTATTTCGAAGTCTGGACATTATTCTTCAACTGATGGTAAAGCCGCGACTAATTATAAAATTCTTGAACGCCCCTTTTATTCTCAAACTATAAGTTTTAATTGTAACAAAAAGTACGTTGAGGAGAGGCACCAAAAAATCAGTATATCGTTTTTTCAGGCAACGTTTCGTGCAGCAGAATGTGCAGTTCTTCAGGCCTTTAAAACAAAAAAAAAATGGTCCGCCACTTGAATAAGTATAAAAACCACATAGATATTAAACAATACAAAATAAATTAACAATTAAATGTAAATAAATATCTCTAATAATAAAACAAACACTCTATAGGTAGAAACGAACAAACATGAATGTGAGAAGTGTATATTCTGCTGCACGAAACGTTGCCTGAAAAAACGACATAGTAGTTTTTTGGTGCCCCTCCTCAACAAAGAACCAATCATTTTAATTGTAACTTTGAGCATGAAAGGTGGATGTTTACAGGGTAAAAAGAAAAATTTATTGAAATAGTATTAAACCAACTTGATTTATAATTATGTGTATCGGGACTAAGTACTTCCGCAACCACATATTGTCAGGGAAACCCCTATGCACAGCTGTTGCACAGACGTTGCGTTTATCGTCGCTCAATCTGGAGATTCAATGTCCTATTCGTTTCATCTCTAAAGGCATTTATGCTTCCGGCCTCTTTGAGATCTGTCAGAAATCTAAGCTGCCGCTTCCTTTCCACAAGCACTCGGAGGAAAGGCAATCACTAAGAATTCTACTAGACACAGAGCTAACTTAGTCATAATAAGTATTTATATTGTGTTTGCTTTCAATAACCTATTTTGAATGCAAGATATAACAGCAATCTCTCGCACGTTTGCATCGGGATACGTATCAAGGACCATTTTATAAGATAAGAACGCGGATTTCGCGAGGCTTTGCCAAGTTTTTATTTAATAGTTAATAGATATTTGTCGCATTGTATCATTCGACAGTTTTCACCGGGTTTCTTGTAAGTTTGGTGTGTAAACGGGTTTTAATTTACTAGTTAATTATGATCACTACAATTATCCTTGGTATATGATTTTGTTAGATACTAAGCTGTGTGCGGTACTTTTGTGTTAATCTATACTTTTTAACCAATTTAATTAATTGGCCGCTTGTGTGTAAGAGCTCTCATTGTGATTTGATGTATTGCTATTACGGTCATTTGGTCATTCGTTAAATGTTAGCTAACCCGTTTGGGTTCCTACTTATTCTTTTGCGTCTGTACTCATTCCTGTCATAAATAAAACCAAAGATATCCTGCTTATCGGTTTTACTTTATTATTGGAGTGGCGTGGCGCCTTGATAGTACAGCGGTTTAGATCCTCTCTTTTATCACTTGAACCCCTACCCTCGCCGCCAGCGTCGGATAACCAGCTGCTCTATGTAAACTTACGTTTCAGCTACTATAGTATAGACACAAAGTAAAATAATTGCTTTTCAGTTATAGATATATTTTTATATGAATATATCAGTTTTGTAACACCTTTGCAATTTCCTTTCACATAACTGAATATACTATTATGCAAACAATGCTAAATTTATATCGTCCAGATTATTCATAGTACAAAGAAACCTAAAATAAATAAGTAGAATAATTTCTGAATGAATTTCTTGGATTGACAGAAAAATATTCGGTACATTTGTTTTTCGGATGTGGGCGATAAATGTGATCGCGAAGCTGTTTACACGTTTTTCCACGACAAGAATTAATTCACATTTATGTATTAAAACAGTGCCGATCTAACAAACGTGCTACATTATAATTTCGTATTGATTTATGGAATAATTGACTTGGAAAGCGCCCGTGACGAAGATAAATTAATTACGAACGTTTCGCATTAAACTTTTCACGTGTACATGTGGTACACCTTTTAAAATGACGTACTTGCTATTACTTGTCGCGTGTAATTAATACGTTTCCAGTCTTCCATCAAACATTTGTTTCAAGTTATTTTTTTTTCTAACTAGAAAAAAATTGAATATTATTAATATTTTGAGAAAATCATTATTTATCTGCGAAATGCTGTATAACAATCAAATCTATTAGGTATGTTACAATATAATAAATTTTAAGGTATTTAATTGGAATGTGCGTAACTGTTGTAAATAAAGACGCAGTTAAAGCTTGCTTTAGCTATCTAGCATATTTGTGGTGGTAACTGTTTTGATATATAGTGATTATTCTACACTGTAATTTGCTGAGTCAATTTCAAACGAGATTAAATACGATTCTGTTGTAATCTACTTGTATTCATACAGTAATCAGCCCTCGACCACGGTCAACAAAATTCATAAAAAGCTTAAGGATAATAACCGAGTAAACAAACTGCGTCGTTACTAGCGACAATGTAATTTCATTTTCTTAAAATTATAGTATTACGTTCAATTTATTTTTACATTAAAAACAGAATTTTTTGTAATGAGAAATTCATATACCGGGTGGGCCATTTATTTTAGATAAATTTTCTTGTGGTCTGAAAACTGTTGACACTGTTCCAAAACGTCCGAAAAGCTAATAAAATTTATACTATACACTGTGTCCAAGATAAGGAGGGCCACTAAAGGTATCTACGAAACGGTAGCAGATACAGACTTGGTTAAATGGGACAAAAGTTGCTCCCTCAAAAGACCAAAAAAATAGCGATCAGACATCTTTGAAAATTTTGTGCGTTTTTAAGATATTTTAAATATATTTTATTTTTCGATTTTACTTTTATTTTTTTCTGCCCTTAATAGTGGAGGTACATTAATTCCCTAAACTTCTGCACAGAAACTTTTTAT
Organism: Abscondita cerata; assembly: GCA_030710515.1. NCBI lineage: Eukaryota > Metazoa > Arthropoda > Insecta > Coleoptera > Lampyridae > Abscondita > Abscondita cerata. The sequence continues at coordinate 88,001 of JALBCR010002042.1, forward strand.
TTTTTTAACGTATTGTTTCTAATTTTTGAATTCGACGATTCGTTCTTGTGGAACCATCAACATTTTTTTTTAAATACGGCTCTTATTTTTGACATCATATTCTGAAACCCCTTTTCATTCCAAATTTATCGGTGTATCACACTTTGCGGGTTACTACTATTTTCGAGTTTAATAAAGAATTTTCCTATTACGGACCTGTACATAGCATTTAAAGTAAAGTAGTATACAACTGGCTATATTATTTAACACTCTAAGTCATTTAATCGTTAAATAAAGATACATTTGTTTTTCAAAGCATGCGTTTGCTTTTTTAATGTAAGGTGATTTGTTCTGTGCTTATTCCATTAAATGATTATTTAAATTTATCAATTGAAATATTATTGAACTTAAAGTTTTAAATGATATCCCTTGTTGTTTTGTACTTTACTTTAAATGCTATGTATACAGGTCCGTAATAGGAAAGTTCTTTATTAAACTTAAAAAAAAAATACTTAAATGGTAATGACCATCAAAGTGTGATACGCCGATGAATTTGAAGTTTCATAATATGGTGTCAAAAAATAAGGGCCGTATTTAAGAAAAAATAGTGATGTTGGTTCCACAAAAATGAAACGTCGGATTCAAAAATTAGTAACAATGCGTTAAACAAAATAAAAAGTAGCTGTGGAGAAGTATCGTCGAAATTGATGTAGCTCCACTATTAAAGCCAGAAAAAAATAAAATGTAAAATAAAAAAATCTACAATTTTCAAAATATCTCAAAATCGCATAAAATTTTTTTGAGCCTTTGAGGTTGCAACTTTTGTTCCATTTAACCAAGTCTGTATTTGCTACGGTTTCGAGATACCCATAGTGGCCCTCCTTATCTTGGACACAGTGTATATAATAATATTTGTATCTCAGGGTTGCTAAAAGATTTCTTTGTTAATGTAAACATTTAAATTTACGCATGATAAGATCTATCAGAATTTATAACTTATTATTGAGTGTGTGTCAAGATTGTCTAGTTTAAGAAACGAAATCCACAAAATCTTTCCTGCTAGAATGTAATCTAACGTAGCATAAATTAATTCTTCTGGTACGATATACATTAATAGTCCGAATCTTTCCACATACTTTCGCTACAACAGGAAATCAAATATATAAAAATATAAAGTAAGTAAAACAAAGAGGTATCAAAGACCAACAATAAAAAGCGCTGAATGGACACAGTACAACAACAAATATGGGGTTATAAATATTTGTTTATCATGAATTATCTTATATCTAAAAACAAAATTATTACTAGGCTGATTGGTAAAGTAACAAGATTTTTCAGGTGGTTACATAACTTGCAAGAATTCCAGGTAAATCCACTTTGTTACGGTTTATTTGTAAACAAACCCAAAAATAAAAAAAATGTAGCAGTGCTAGAAGGCCTAGCCGGCAGCTCCTCTAAGTCGGAAGTGGTCGTGGGCTTATTGAGAATATTTCGAAATGAATGCTTCTACACTGCACGAAGAATTTATAAGGCGCCACCTAGGTTACGTATAACAGATATCTAGAGCCACTAGAAACTCGCAGAATAATGTATATTATTATAGCGACTAGAGTTCAATTAACACACATAGAAACACATCGAAAACAATAAATAATATCATTTAGAATTAATAGCAAAATATAGTTATAAAATAACAATAATTACGAGAGCGAGTTAAGGCACGAACAATAATTCGAATCACAAACGCCCCAAATAAGTTAGCGTACTATACACCTTTGACAGTCGTAGCACCGATTTTTCCATGCAAGCGATTCACCGAGTTCGCGTGGCAAATATTGTTTGGAATGTACTTGAGAACAATTACGGAGAGTACCGGACCTTGACCGATTATTTAAATAATTTCAAAGCGCACAAAATTAATCAGGTACTTGGTAATTTCTAGTTCACAAAATTATCTATACAGCGCCAAAAAGGTAAGTTGCTAAACTCACGGCCGCGGTACGTATACATAGAACGCGACAAAAGAATTAACTTAGCTTGTATAAATAGGAAGTTTTCGGTGTTCGACAGTTAATCGGCAGATGTGACAGCTTTCCTATCCAAATCTAATATTTTATTATCCAATGAAGAAAAGGAAAACCTAAATGGACTGCGTTGATAACAGTTGCTAGGCTGCTTACAAAAAACCAGATAACAGGCTTATCTTGGGTGGTGTCCTTGACCAGAAGGCGCTCCCAAGGTAAGTTGAAATTCCAACGTTGGTGATAATACCAGACCCACTTTGATATTTTATAATTTTGGATTATTATCCTTGCCAACATAACCATAATTAAAGATCCATTGATTAAAAAACGGAGTACGTCTGAAGTAACCAGCAGAAGAAACCAAAGAAGAAAACCAACAAAAAAGAAAAAAAAATGCCTGCAATTGATAGAACCCGTGATAGCAAATATTTTATTAAAACAAAAGAAAGTAAAAAAAGGTACTTACACAGGAACAGTAGTCAAAGACTTATTCCCTAATTTCAATGGGATGATTTTACTTCAATCGATACTACAAAGCACATGTCTAATTGTTCAATTTTTAGACAATATTTTCCACGTACACCTTTTCACTACCGACGGTCAGCAAATAGGAAATAAGATCAATTGTTGAAACTGGAAATTTCAAATAACTAAAATCTCCAGAAGATTTTTCAATACAAAAATTCATATTCAAACGCATAAGTGTAAACACGGCTGTCAATAAACCAATTATTTGGGAAACAATACCGTCATAACTTATTTTTCTGAATTCGTAGATTTATCACTTATAGATCACTCACTAACTTTTGATGATTTCACTATTAAATTTTAATTATTTTTAGTTATGCTTTTATTTGTTTCTTCGTTGATTAAATTCCGATTAAAATTTTTCGTCGTTTTAAATTATTACACCATCGAATTTTTATTTTATTTTTAAAAAAAAAAGAAAAAAAATAAAAACAAAAAAAAAAAAAAGAGGGGAAAATAAAAGAATTTATAATTTAAAAAAAGCGAAAAAAACTTAAAAAAAAAAAAAAATGTTTTTCGGGTAACAGTAAATAACAAAAATCGGCAAAAATTAAAATTTTCATAAGTTATTCCGTTATTACTATCAACGGAAAAATTGTCTACAAAAAATGTAAATGTGTTTTGGGACATTTGGTGTACGATTTACAAGATATTTACATTTAAATTTCTAATTTTCTCGTGACGTCATAGTGACGTCAGCAGCTACTAAATGGCATTTTACCTTCTTTAATTTTCGTAGTAAATTCGGGTTTTTTGAACATTTTTATCGCCTTTCCAGGTCTTTAATTTATCTAAAAATGTTATCTCTTGCCGATTGCAGACGCAACTACCAAAGTAATCATAGCAATATACAGGGCTATTCAATGTCGATAGTACCTTCGACGTTTACGGAAAACGATCCACAGAATTATTCTGAAAATTTAGTTACTTAAGTACTAAGAAAAATGCCAACAGTTAACTGTAACGACATGTGTGTGTTAAAGTGCATAGCGCTATCTAAGCGATAGCTTTAATGCTTGAAACACACGTTGTCGATCTTAGTTTATACTATTTACACGTGTCAATGTTTACACAAGATGTCGCAAGACACACATTTTACTTATGTTCATTGCTCCACGAGAGCTTAAAAGACCAATCGCCGTCTTGTACAGTCGTATACCGCACTTAAGTATACACCTCTGATGAGCTCATAATAAGAGCGAAATGCTGCATCAGGTGTTCTTTCGTTGCGTGTGTCCTTCTGTACAAGTTATACTTGGCTTTATCAACAACGTGTGTTTCAAGCATTAAATCTATCGCTTAGATAGTGCTATGCACTTTAACACACACATGTCGTTACAGTTAACTGTTGGCATTTTCATAGTTGATTACGTTTTGTGTACATTTTAAAAACTTTTTAGATAGGTAGGTCCTAGAAAGTACCTTTTTAGGTCGAGCTTTCGGTAAACGAGGGCTGGTAGTTAATGACCAAGTCATCCTAGTTTGGCGAATCTGTTATTGTTTGACGGCCCGGCGACCTTCTAATTCGACTCAAGTTATTTCACAAAAGTAGACTTCTCGCGAACCACACTCTTAACCCACCGAGCTACATCGGACATCTTCAATTTATGTTGCGTTTTTATTCACGATTGACGTGAAATTCTTTTTCCACGTAACGTAACCTCTTTTTCCAACTGTCTAGTAAGGAGTTGTAAGTGTAAACATCATCTAGCACAAAACAACAGTCCATAACTAAGTAACAATTAAAGTATAATAATGTACTTATAATCGGGGATTATATTATTTACTGTCTTTGACAGCATCTACAAACTTTATGAAATTCGTGCAGCAATTTGAATTTTCTGCCAATAAGCGTATCCATCATTCGAAAATAGATGCGCCTAGTCAAGTGACACTATTTAACGTGGGATTAGCAATCCATCTTTATTTATAAAGTTTGTGGTTTAGACTGTGTAAATTTTGTGGTATATGATTTATGGTGGTTGATCTCTTTAATGTTTATTTAACTCCTCCAAAATCTTTTTATCACCTACAAAGCCCCAATAGTTATTTCGGAACAGTCCTACCTAAACGTTGTGGTATATGGTTCTGTTTTGTTACTATGTTAGTGTCCAGAATTATAAACAAGCGTTTACCGCAACACTACACATCGCACTGATACTAGTAAACGTCAAAAAACGAAGGGCCAACCCCTCAATTTTTTTAGTCGGGAAAAAAATGACGTGTTTCGGAATTTTTATAAATAATAATGCCAAAAATTAATTTATTTGTTACTTATGCCGCTCATTGTATAAAACGTATTTAAAATTTTATAAAAATCTGTATGACGGTTTTCCCGAGATTTTATTTATAATATGTAGAGTAAAAATCAAATACCTACGTTGTAGGAAATCAATTTATCTTATTTTGACCTTTAACGTAATTTGCTTACATAAAGATTCATTCAATATTAATGAACTAACTATTGTTTGCTCTTATAGAAAAACAAGATGGGCAGTTGTTACTTTAACTTAGGTAATAATTTTTGTAAAATCAAACGCTTTTTAATTTAATTTTGTATGTGGTATAATTTTGAACCATAACAAAATGTAAACTAAATTTTAAAATTGGTTTCATAAAGAAACAGTTATGTCTATGTGGAAAAAAATAATAAGTTTCAGTAGATATTCAAAGAACATCAGCGGGTCAATACATCGTAAAAAGTGTTTGCGAAGGTGATGTCAATAGAGTGTTTATTTACGTTCATGTTTGACGTTGTATCTATTTTAAAACTTGATTAATATGTACATTGTCCTTGATTACGCAATCTACTACAAACAATTTGTAAGGATTTCTGAAGATATTTTTCTGAAATATGTAATCATATATGTTTTTTTTTTTTATTTATGTGAGTTGTAAATTGCTAAGTTGACAATTGATACAAAAGATGACGAATCAGGTTGGATTGTTGTTTTCATATTTCTCTGCACAATAAAGTTAACAGATGATAAATAAATAATGATGTACCCTCCAGGAGAGAATATAGTTAACAGCGCGCATTTGTACAATAGTAAACTTACACTCAAGTTCTCTCACTCCTCCTGATGAGTGCCAAAAAGACGAAACAGCTATCGAGTGATTCTCGGTGTTTGTTTACTATTGTACAACCTCTTGCCAACTTACAGCAGGCGATTCGAGATTTTTATTTTTGCTAACACTTAGTTGGCTTATAATTATTGAAGGATCGACTTATGTAACTGCTTTTACATACTTGTTAACCCGAAAATGACGGCTTCAGGTCAAACTAAAAACCACCCGTACCTCCAAAAGTGTTTAACCAATTTTTACAAAATTGGTGTCATTCGAAAAGTAATTAAATTTACTACAAATCAGCCGAAAATATTTTCTTACCAAACAACAATACTTTTCGTTTCAAATAGCATTTGATATTTTGATACATTTTTCTAAATTTTCTCGGAAACTGTAAAGCTTATCTAAAAATATGTCCCTAGGTTTTTATTCTCTGATATCTAAGCTTTACATACAATACTTAAATTTTATTGTCGGTCCCAAACTTCAAATTATTATGTTTAGGCATTTAAAGTTATCGCCCCTGATAACGATAATACATTTTAAACGTTCACAGTCGTTACAGTTAACTGTTGGCATTTATTAGTTTATACTATTTATACGTGTTCATATTACACGAGATGTCGTTAGACACACATTTTACTTATAATATACTAACTGACATGGGAATCGCAAAAAGAGGGTACAATTTTGACCAAACTATCAAGGGTAGTGATTGGCTAAAATTTTGAAAAAAATTAACAAAAACAAACATTTTTTTTTAAATAATGCATTGCACTCCCCAATCCTCTGTGGCATCGATTCTAGGAGATGATGAATTTTTCCTTGAGGTACTGCGTCCCAAATAATCTGTAACTCGTGTTGTAGAGTCTGCGTAGGATGCAACAAGTTTGTCATTCTTCTTCCTATGAATTCCAAACATTTTCAATGGGCGAAAGGTCGAGAGATCGAGGCGGCCAAGGCAACAGATTAACATTATCTTCTGCAAATCGGTCCGTAGAACGTCTTGTAAAGCTTAGATATCAAAGAAAATATTTTTAGCTAAACTTTATAGTTTCCGAGAAAATTTTGAAAAAATTTATGAAAATATCAAACTTTAAAATAAACAATGCTATTTGAAGAAAAATTTTTGTTAAAAAATTGTTTTGAACTACGGCTCGGTTTATAAATTTTGCCCTCGGTCTACAAGGGAGCACTTTCTTACCTTGGTTTGAAATATACTATTTTCTCTCTTTTTCGATAATATTAACAGAACATTTTACTCTACATTTGCAAGAAGTGTTCATTTTCTTTTTAGGTATATATCACCCTGTTTTAAATTAAGAATGTTATTGCTTAAAATAATATTAATTTCATTTTGCAGCTTTTCTGCTCTTAAAAACTATCCCCTATAACATTAAAATGCTTAACAACTACATTAATGGATATAAGTAGAAAAAATACTTTCAATTACATGCCAACATTTATTTACGCAAAATATAATCGCATATTGATACATAAAAATATGTATAAACATTAGACAAAAATAAGTATTTTTATAAATAAATAAGATTAGTGATTTTTTTAAAGTCTTTTTTGATAACAACATCGTCATGGTCTACCTCAGCAGTGTCTTCTATAATTAAATCACTGTAATTAGTTATTACAACCCTTGCCAGAATGTCCGGAATAAGTTGGGCCAACTTTCCGGCAGTCACTTAAGACAACGCATCCATTTTTGCAAGAACAAAAAATTATTTTCCAAAATGTATCCGGATAAATTTGTTGTGCTTCTAAATGAGCAAATGAACGCATCATCACCTACAATGACGAAAGGCATTTGTTCAGGATAATCATTTTGAAGGTAGCCCAAGTCTGGAATTCTTACCCTTTCGTTTTTGAACCTGTCATAAAAAATTGATGTTAGAGGGCACTCCTCCATCTGATACACGACCAGCTGCAGCTATAAAAAACTCATAGTTAGCGTTGACTAATACCAATAACACTATGCTAAACTTTTTTTTTATAATTGAAGTAGTATGAGTCTGAATTTGCTTTTTTTTTAATTTCCACATGCTTCTCGTCAATTGCACCATGCAGTTTGGGTTATTTCATTTTTTTCCAAACTCTTCCGAAACATTCACCCACTCACGTTTTTTTGGTATCTAAAACAACATGGTCAGAAATGATAATCTAGAAATACTAAAAGAGCTTACAAAGCTTATTTCAATCAATAAGTCTTCAAAAATCAAGTATGAAAGTGTGAATTTTACTATATGTAGTGAAACCATAACCCCCCTCCACCTAGAAGAAATCCAAGATCAGCCACTGATGTGATGTATAGATTGTTGTATGGTATGTACTAATCTGAATATACTTCTTCAAAACTTGGTTAATAACACTGCAAGTCTCAATTATGGTTGTTCCAATTATGGTAGGGATATGGCGGTGAGAAATTTCAAATGTTTGAAGCTCTGTCCACTCGCTAATAATATCAATGTAGCCGACAGCCGTTCATTTGCAGTAATTGCACACGTCATGATAGTGTTCTTTTTTTCAATGAAAAAATCTTCAGGGGCAGAGACACGGAGTTTACTAAATAAATTTGAATGAGAAAACTCAGGACGTTGTAAGTGCCACTCCTTTGGCCACAATTTTCTTTTTTTTTCCTTCCTCACCATCCTCACACAATTCGTTTAGAATTATAAAATACAACATGGGATCGTTATTACTCATTTTCTGCTAAGAAAGCAGCAGAACTGATCGGCAAATGGAGATCGCAACAACAGTTGATCGTTTGTGGGTAACCAAGTTGGCAACGAGGTTGACAACCAAGTTGGTCGTCTATTTTGTGTTTGTTATTTTTGTTTTTATAGTTAAAGTTACGGCGATATCACCGACCGTCGTAAAAGACGCAGCTTGCAAAGACAATTTAAAGTGGTCGTCATGAATACAATGATACTGTCGATCATCCATTCTTGCGCAATTTATAGTTTCAGTTTATTTAATTTAGCAACTTTTTCGTAACAATAGTCGCCAAGATTTTGGTTTAATTGAAGAACTTCCGACCAAATTGATTTGGGGTGAGAAAACTAGTAATAATTAATCGTAATAATTCTCTGATCTCAACAGTAAAAAGATTCCAATTCATCAACTTTTTGTCGTCCATCGCGTTGTGTCCTGATTGTCATTGCCCAGATTGAATACAGGAATTAATGCTTCGTTGATCGTTACTTTCAACCCCCGAAGAAGATCTGTTAAGCTTTCCTTGTAGTACCAAAAGTTTTTTCAAAGTTTGAATTTGAGTTATGTTGATATCTTGTAACGGTTGTAGTTCACAAATAATAAAACAAAAAGAAAATGACGGCTCTAGCAATACAACTTAGAAACAAAAAAGAAGAACACTATTTAGCTCAAACTAGCGTACTAAATTAATGGAAGATCCCGTATTTGTAAGAGTTAGCACATCAGTGTCCGGCTTAGTCGGTGAGTTAAAGAGGTCCTTGAGGTAACTGAAAGAAATAAACTGCTGCGTAACGAGGCGCCACCTGCTGGGTAATAGAAAGAAATAAAACCGACCAACAGGAATTTAATAGGTTTTACTTAAGGTCTACTACGCTAAAACGAACACAAATCAGAGAGACAAATAGACATGTAAATATAGCAAACACAACTTAAAATACTAGGAAAATCTGTGAAAAGTAAGAGATTCTGTCACATGAAACTTACGGGCGTTAGCAACAACAAATTAATTAGAGTTTGCAATCAAATATGTCTAAATTCAGTTAAGCTTTTGTTTGTTACACCCCAAATTAAAGTTAAGGTACCAATTTAAGATTGGTGATTAAGGAAACTAGACGTACACACGTCACTTACACACGGTGACTTAAAAACTAGAATTAAACTCGGACTAGTACGGTAAGTAGCTCCCGCCAACCCAAAAGGCCTTTTGTTTTAACTTCACCCACTTTATCTCAAGCGCCCCAGCTCTGATAAAGCTAGTGGAAACAAAACCAAACGTCGGTAAATGGAGTCTACCCCGAATAAATGTTTGCTTACCCACTAGGGATTCAAACCGTTTAATGTCATATGTACGTGAGCTCCAAACGAATATAAAGTGAATAGGTTTCTTAAACAATAAACTTAGCTGTGTATTGATGGATGTAGTTCCGATAAGGAAGATTCTTGCTAACGACAGCAGTTGACAGCTATTAGAAGATCGGTATCTACAGGATTTCTCTTAGGAGGACTAGACGATAAAGCTCGAAAGCAGATATGTTCTTTCGAAATAGCAGGTACACAGCGTGAGCGACCCTTAACCGGAAGTTCACGGCTGTTGCAGCTTAGGTAAGCGGCACCTGGTAGTGGTCACTTTTATAGCGAAGGATCTTAATTACTCGTTCCGCCCCCAGAAATTATCCAGATGGTAATATACAATAAGTATGAGGTTAAGCACGTGCTAAGGCATCGTTCTAATTGAAATTAACCCACCACGAAAACAAAAGAAATAGAAAAAGAAATCACTTACGGCGAAATCGGTCGGATTATATTTCGACACTTATTTAACAATTAGATTGAAGCCGCATTGATATTTTACGTGTAAACTTTAGCTTCACAAGCACGCCGAAAACGCCCACAAGAAGGAAAATTCGATTTCGTTGTAACGATCAAATCACGACCCCGTTACTCAGAAGGCTTGCGACCTACGTTTGAGTTTGAGTATTTTAAACCGTAGAAAGCTATTGAAGAGGCTGAATCAGATGAACTAGAGGATGACAAGATAGAGGCGGCTATTCGCCTGCGTTTTGATTTTTTTCCATCGTTAATCTACTAATGTTTTTATTTGCTCACTACACATAATTATATTTTGTCTTTGGCACGAACTTGATATCCCACTTCTGAATTTGTTATAAAATGAAATCACAAAGAAATATTTATTATAAAATAAATAGTAACGAAGTAATTCAATTAAAGGTACACCTAGTATATACACGGTTTTACACATCCGGTCATTACCTTCCGGTATATATCGTGATTAATCATGAGAATTTCAGAACTTAATTTAAACTAGTTCTTCATAAACTTCTAATGAAATCTCGTCATGATACACCGTCTATAATAATTAAGTTTAGCAGTGTCTTTGTAATCCTCAGTTATAAATAAACAACTTATTTTAGTAAAATTCCATTTTCTAAAAAGTACCATGATGAACAAAGAAAAAAGTTAAATAAACTTTATGCTGCCATTTTACAGAATTGTCACAAGAACTCGTAAAGAATTATTAGTTGCCTAAAAGCTCACACACGCCCATTTAAAATTTGTATTGCACAACTTTGTTATAAGTTAAATTTAACAACAAAAACAAAAAATACATTGTTAGCAATAAAAATAAAATGCGTATCTCGGAAATCGTTAAATTCGGACTACATGACAAAGCGTAGGACTTTCTGAAACGTGCGAAAACGCACGTGCGTTCAGTTCTAAAGCAAATATGATAGAACAAGAACACTAGCGGAACTAATTTTCAGCAAAATATCTGCAGTAGGTGAGTCAATAACCTTTGAATGGAAAACCAAAGCGCTGCAGCAGGTATAGCTGTAAAACCTCCAGATTAAGTTTATGCTGAACCACAAGTATGGCGAATAACCTAGTTTACAGTCCTCACGTAAATTTCTTAGAGTCTACTTCAATTAATGATTGTTTCATAATTTCAGAAATCGTTTACGTAATGTATAATATGCATTTTGCATATAAATGCTGAAAAGACCTTGAACATAATTTTATGAAAGAGGTTCAAGAGTTTGCGTATGAAATATTTTCAGCTCGGTGACCTGGTTTCATTCAACTTTGGGTTTAACGGCGTTTGCGTAAAAGACAATCCAATAAATACGTGCAACAAAAATTTCCCGTGAAATTTCAGAGAAAGCTTATCGAAGTAAGCTGCTTCTTAGTTCAGTTTTTGGTAATACTAGGTCATTAATGACGTCATAGTTGTATAATTTTCTTTAAACTCAGATCGCAACTATTTTTGTCTTTTCTTTCCAACTTGATCATTTCAAGTTAATGCAAATAATAGCAAATCTGTCAATTTATATTCAAGTTGATACGCAAAAATTTCCAACCCGTTTAATTATAAAAGCGTGAATAAATTAATGGGATGTCTTAAAAAATCATAATATTTGAATAAATTCTTCGTCTTAAAGGAAATTAACCTTAACACGCGTTTATTCTACTGAGAGTTTTTTTCCACAAGCAAAAAAAATTTCCTTGGAAAGTTTTCGCAGTGCGTCTGAAAGTTAATAATTAGAACTTTTTCCTTCTAGAAATATGCAAAACCAATATCCATTGTATTTGTTAAATTAGGACATAGAATTGGGACAGTTACTGCAAATTGAACATTACGGTTTCCTATTCATTTCAGTTTCAATCAAAATAATTAAACGAATAATCGTTTTCCTTGATATATTTCAATACAATTTAGAAATGTAATGGAAAATACCACGAAACCATAGAAAAAAGTTCACAATTAATTTATTTTTAATACCAATTTTAAATTATATATTGCTGTAAATTTGATGTGTAGTTTATTATTTTGAGAACAATAAGTGTTTGTTATAAATGTTTGAAAAAAACTTTCTCTTGTACGTATTCGATTTAACAATATTTTGAAATATTAAAAATCATAAACTAATTGTTTAACACAATTTCAATTCAATACAGAGATTTTTGTTACAAATTACAATATGGTGATTACTAAATCTGTTAAAAACCAAGTAATATTATAAACAAAAATTGATACTTTTGGTTTACATTATGTAATTAAATTTATATATTTTCCATCATAGTTAAAACTATCTTACTACTTATCCTTACGGATATACACACATATTATACACATACACGGCTGCGCAGTAACATAAAATTAACGGTAAACATTAATAAAGATAACGTATTCTCGTATTACGGTGACATTGACGTTATCCTAATTAACATATAAAAAGATGGTAAGATTGGTAGAAACATCGTTGAAAAAGGACTGGAAAGAATGGAAGGTGGACCCACAAATGGAAAGTACAATTTGCAGAAAAGAATAGAGAAAAAAGAAAGAGCAAAAGGAGTTATTTTGACAAAGGTAAGAAAAAGAGAGAGGGAGATATAAATGAAAATTAGAGCAAAAGAAGAAATTCTAAAACGGGACATAATGACAGATAAAGGAGAGAGATACATACTATACGGAAAAATATGAGTGAAAGAAAAACAAACATTAAGAAAATAATAGGAGAGACAGAAGATAATAATAGAAGGTGATTTTAACGCTAGAAAAGGGAGGAAGGAAACGATGCTAGACGGAGAAGAAAAAAATAGGATTTCAATAGATAAGAAAATAAATAGACAATCATAGAATTGTGAGAGGAAGGAGGTTGGACAATATTAATCAAAAATATAGAAAAGAAGAGAATAGGAGAATAGACTTTTACAAATGGAAGAGTAATAAATTACGTGTTAGTGAACAAGCAAGTGAAAAATACAAATTTTAAGAACAAAGGGATAGGCATCAGATTCCATCCGCTAGGGTTAACGTTAAAAAGAAAAAAAAGGAATAGAATAAGAGACAAAAGAGAGATGCGAAATGAAAGAAAAAGTAGAGAAGAAAAAGTATCCTGTAAAAAACGAAAAAATAAATGGCAAGGAGTGGAATGTAGAGAACTGAAAAAGAGCCAAAAACAGTTATGAGAATGTGGAGAAAAAAAAATGGACTGGGAGTACAAAAAGAAATTAAAAAAATGTGAAGAATAAAAGAAGTAATATAAGGAGGAAAAAGAAAAGCGCATAAAAGAAATAAAAATGATGGAGAAATATGGAAGATACTAAAGGAGAAAAGAGCAAAGTTTGGTTTGGAGAAGTGGAAGGAATATGTTATAGAAATGCTAAATGGATATAAAGGAGGAAAAAAGTAGAGGCAAAACAAAAGAAAAAAAATGGAAGAAGGAGAATGAAGCAAATGAAGAAGCAATGACAATAAATTAAATAAAAAAAAAGCGACAGGAGGTAATGGAATACATGGGGAACAATGGTTATACACGGGAGAAAAAACAAGAAAAAAATGTGTGAGATTATAAATAAGGTATGTAGGGGTGAAGCATTTCCAAGTGACTGGAGAGACCCAATAATAAGTTCAATATACAAAGTAGGCTACCGGAGAGAGGTGAGGAATTACAGAGGGGTGAGTGTGGGATGTATAGGTTATAAAGTATATGCAACAATAATTAGAAAATAATGGAAAAAGATGGCAGAAAAAGAATTGGGAAAATATTGACAAGCATGTTTTAAAAATGGAAGAAGAAAAATAGATAATAGATACGATTTGAAACAAATAATAAATAAAAAGTCAAAAAAGGAATATAAAGTATTCGACAACGTAAATAAAAAAAAAGCAGCGAAAAGATTTCAAAAAAAGGATAGGGGAGCACATGATACATAAATAGGAAAAACAGATATATGAAGAAACAAAGCGCAAAGTAAGAGAGAAAGTTTGAGCAAATTGTTTTGGACGAAAAAAGTTTTACGGCAAGGATGCCCGTTAAGTGCAACGTTGTTTTTATTATACTTGGATCACCTAGAGGAGGTGTTGAAGGGGCAACAAAGTAGGGGAATAGTGTGGGTGCTGGGATGCCCAAACGATATGGTAACGATAGCAAATAAAGAAGAAGGATAAAATCATGATAAAGACGATAAGATATTTTGAAAAAAGAGTTGAGATTAAATCAAAAAAAAACAAAATTAGTAATTTTTAAAACAGAAGAGGTAGAAACAAGAAAAAAAAATAGTGGTGAGGAGATGAGAAGATAGAAACAGTAGACACAATAAAATATCTGGGGTATATGTTAAAATATAATAATAGGGATGAAGAACAGATACATAGTTTAGCAAAAAAGGTAATAGAATAGCAGGATAACGTGGGGTTTGGGGAGAGATTATTTGGAAAGGATATAGTAAAAGGAAATGGCTATGAGAAAATGAGTATCATATTATTTGGAGCAGTGATATGGGGATGGAGAGAACAATTAGAAAAATGCAAATAAAATATTAAAATGGAGTCTGGAAACGGAAATGGTAAAAGAAACATCAGGATACATAGTAGAAGAGGAGATGAATTCAGAAAAAATATAATAACCCACGAAAAGGAAATGAGGTACGAAGAAAGTATGAGAGAAAGAGGAATGTAAGGAAACTACAAGCAGAAAGGAATTAAGTGAAGGACTGAAAAACAAATGGAGGACGAAAGACTGAAAGATGAGGATATGCAAGGGAGGTTGAGAGAGAGAAAAGTGGAAGGATGAACTATGATAGAAGAAATAACAAAAAGAGATAGAGATAATCAGAAGCAGCAGCGGAGAACAAAAATTAAAGAAGGTAAGTTCTACACAAAATACAAAGAAATAATAACTGAAGGTATTCCTTCATATTTAAGAAGGGGAGGGAGCAAAAATGTAAAAAGATGATGGCGAGGTTTAGAGTGGGATATGAAGAAAATGAAAATAAATATTGGCAGGTAGATGAAAAAAATGTAGATTATATGGAGAAGGATGGCAAAACATCAAACATATGAAAGAAGAGTGTAAAAAACTAAGGGAAGGAAGAAAAGAAAGAAAAACAATAATGGGGAAGGAAAGTGAAGGAGCGAAATGGATGAAGGACATAAGAAGAAGAAGAGAAAACACAGGGAGAAAAGAAAGTAATAATAAATTAAGATTTTTGTTTATTTTTGTTTATTGTTTATTTTTCTATATTGTTTATTTTATTTATTTGGATTTTTTTATTTTTGGGATGCAACAACGTATAAGAAAACCGAATTCACTGTAAAAAAACATTATATATAAACAGTAATTAATAGTGCAATTTTGTACTTACAAGGCGTAATATCGTAAAATCGGAAGATCGTATCTTATGATCCAATCGTAGCGGAACATTTTACAGTTCAGTATTCTGTAGCTCTGTCAAAGGTCTGTAAAAGGTCAAAACCTTAAATACTTACGCAAATGTACAGGTTACAGCAATATACAAAATTGCAAGTTTTTTCGCTACGAACTTACGATTGCTGCCATTTGCACACACAATTGCAAGCAAGTTTTAAT
>JALBCR010002043.1:0-53469 GCA_030710515.1 Abscondita cerata
CTCAACTTCGTTCAGTTACGTATTGCTTGATACTCTTAGTGTGATATGATATAACATCAGATTATGCATTGTGGGTCTGCGGTTAATGTGTTTGTACGTACCCTTCCTATATATCTGTTTACGATAGATGTGTATGCCGTAGCAGCTACCTTAATTGGTTCCTGTACATTCACTGTATATCTCCGGTAAAGTTTCTCCCAGTTTCCGCAAGTAATAATGCCCTTTTTGTATAGTAGGTACTCATCCTTTACTACATTAACATTAACTTCCGGAAACGGGAAACGCAGTCTAGCGATAGTGTTAGATGGCCAAGCACTTATTTTAAAGCTCTTATCGACAACTCTGCAATACTCTTACTAAGAACCCACATACAATTTGTTCCAAAATAAACGAGCGTCAAGAGAGTATTAGGAAGGTAATTTGGTCAGTTGCGAGCTTTGTGATCGGCAGATTTCAAGAGGAAGGATTCGCCTGCTATCGGTCAAGTAACAGTAGAGAAAGCACGCGATATACGTTTATAGAAATTGAGTTAAGTTAAATGTTAGCTA
The DNA here is from genome assembly GCA_030710515.1 of Abscondita cerata. Lineage (NCBI taxonomy): Eukaryota > Metazoa > Arthropoda > Insecta > Coleoptera > Lampyridae > Abscondita > Abscondita cerata. Next base: position 549 of record JALBCR010002043.1, read on the forward strand.
GTGAGATTTCACAAGTATTTCGTAAGTTAGCTATCTTGGACGATTTTCTCAAATTAAATTACAAGAAAGCAGCAAACATTTTCACGTAAAAACTTCTACTGACACGCGAACATCCGTGATCGAACGAAAAAAACTAAACATCAATTTGATGTTCTTTACGAATTTTACGTCTTATATTTATTGTTGCATTAAATTAAGTAGTACGTTCCTTAATAATGAAAAGGTTCAAAGAATTATCGTTTCTATAATCCTAAATAAAGACATAATTCAATCGCTAATTGCTAAATAGCATTTTTTTAAATCTTTCTAAGCATTTGTATATAAATGTAAACTTAGAGATAAATGACTTACAATTCTAAAGTTTAACATTGTGATTAATTATCTACGAGACCATTAAAGGTAGCTTACCGAGATTTCTGCAACTAATTAGGGTTACATTTTATGAATTCCTTAATTTAATACTGGAACAAAGTAGGATGAAATTGCGAACCCAATCGAATAAGTTCATGTTAACGAGTAAATAAATAATTTCACCGCATTAGTCTCCTTTTGATGTTAGTTACTTTGATGTGTAGGTTAGAAAAAAATTGGTTTTAAAATAAGAACATCTTTTGTGGTTAATTCTTTTTTTTAATCAATTCTAAACCCTAACGCTTTGATAGTATTTGAATGTGATATAGTTTTGTTCATTTAATATAATTAATGATTTAATCATCACGTAAGTTTTCGTGATCATTATATTCGTTTACTTTGATCTTATTTTTTTGATCCAAGTTCCATTATTCATCATATTTTAGATAAGTAGGTAAATATACATGGTGTTCATGGTAATTAAAAACACTATCTAGTGGGCAGCAATATACACTAAAAAGGTAGTTTTCTGGATATATTTTACGATGTAAAATGCTAGCCAAGAAGGAAGGTACACTCATGAAATTTAAAACTTTGACACCACAATTTCTGTAAACAAAATTTTGCACATTGTGAACGGGTTTAAGGGTATCATTTACAATTCTAACAGCAGGTAGTCTCAGCAGGGGTTATCTTATAGAAGGACTGTAGAATGAATCATTACACTAAGCACGTTTTAGAAAATAGGTAATTTAGGTTGCTTACTTAATTTTTTTCTTTAAAGGAATATATTTGAAGGTATCGCTAATTAAACACCATAGCTCAATTAATTATCGAATCAAAATTTTGTTTAGGAAATGTTTACAGAATAAAATTAGAAATAATTTTGATTTAAAAACGTCTACAAGCAATAACTTTTAAATTAAATCAAAAACTAAACATGGTTATTTGGGTTGACTGATTATTACTTATACTTATACTTGAAATTATAAAATAAATCATCAAAATTAGAACAAAATTGCTGGACAGATTATTTTAAATAGTCGAAAGAAATATCTGAATAAACTGGAAATTTCAAATACGAAAAGAATTCGTACTAAACGTGCCAGCATTTAAAATCTCTTTTTGTCGAGATATCGATATGGTGTTGTACGCGATAAGGAAGGAATTTATTTTTTTGTAACACCTTGTTTTAGAATCTCTGCTATTTGTCGTACACCATTGGTAGGATTCTAAACTGCTGATAAGATAACGATGTCAAATTGCATATACTATTCAGTACAATCACGTTTTCTAGGATTTTTCTCATAGTTGGCAATAGTAGTTTTTTTAATCTCAGCTCGGTAATATCGCTGCCAATAAACTTCCATTCGATTTTCGGTGCGAATAAACCATACTAACTACTTCCGCTGTCGAAAAACTCGCTCATTATTACTAACAATACAAAGATACAATCAAATTATATTAGATTGAATAATTACTAACACTACCATGACAACAATAAATCGCTTACTTAATTTTTCGAAGATAATTTCCAATCAAAAACGAGTGGATTTTGGTAAACAAACATGGAAATATACAGGATGTTATCATACCTTGTATAATCGATGTCAACTTTTAAATAATGGACATTTAGGATTGTTATCGCTATAAGTGTGAATAAAATTTGAAATTGATATTTTTAAGTAATAAACCTAAAAAAACGTGAAATATCTGAAGGTCGATATTGACCCAATTAAATGTTTAAAAATCAATATCACAAAAGTATCATTTTTGAGTAAGACTCATATACATAAAGTCATCATAGTTTTCACGTAGATTCAGAATGAAAAATTAAAATATATGTTTTCATTTAAAATGTCAAAATTAACAGCTGGTCTATAAAAAGTGGGACAACCGGTATAATTGAAAATATTTTTAAATTGTAGCCAGTGAGGAACCTAAAATTGTAAAAAACCGATTTTGAAGAAATCTACTTTTTAAAGGCAATATTAAAGGTCAGCGTACTACAAAGACAGGCTGCATTTTTTTATTGGAATGCCTTGAATTTTAATGGTTTACTAGCAAATTGTTCTTACTTACAATACGATTTTCTAATCTAAAAATAAATAAACTGCTACACTAATTATCTTCATAGATACGCATCCACAATGAGTGTAAAGCTCATTATGAAAACAGGCTTCACACGAAATCCTGAACTTCATATACTGATAGTGACCAAAATTATGTGTTCCTTTTTTCCCGTTGTTATATGACAACGGCCATAGAACGTTGAAAGCACGTTCTCGTCCGATCATCAAAGTTAAGTAGTGCTGCACGCGGTCAGTACTTGGATAAGTGACCGCTTTGATAAGCATTTACAGGAAAAACTGTTTAACCTATTAGCAACAACTTTTGAGGTTAGGACTCGTTCACAAGGTATACCAAATCGCCTGTCTATTGTGAATCCATACCCTAAATCCACTTCTCGCTTAGGAACAAGTTTGTTAGTACTTTACTGGTCCATTGCTTTCAAAAGTTCATCTTCTGTCTTTCATTCACAATCCAAAATTTCTTCCGATGCGCTCAGTCACATGGTGTCGAGAGGGGTAGAATTGCAGAAAACTTCATTTCTTGAGGGACGCCAGTGGCGGGTCTAATTCTCATTATTCTATTTTCATCCCGCATAGGACATAGCTTCCAAATTAAGCTTTGGTTTTCCAATGAAACCAAGCCCTTAATCTTTTATTTCTTTTGGTCAAGCTTCTTCTTGAACCATCTTCACTACCTCGATTTTAGCAACTGTAATACTTTTGTACCAATATTGAAGGATGAAAGCAATTTTTTTTTGAAAAGGGTGTGTCCATATCCACTTGCTTATCCAGTAAAAAAACCGTCTGTCTAACCGCTGCAGTTGCTCTCAGTAACCGCAGGTAAGACGAAAACCGATATGGTTCTGGTATTAAATAATAATCAGTCTTGTCTGAAATCTCGTTGGCAGGCAACTTGCTTTTGAGTTTTTCTAAAAGTACTACAAATCAAACTTGTTCCTTCTCTTTAGACCATAGTGATAAATCTTATTTCAAAATGTGTGGACCGCAATACCAACAATCATTACGATCAAAGTTGATCTTGCAGCCGAATCTTGTGGTAACATCAGCCTGTTCATCTTTATGGGTACCCAGGTAAGCGGTGTTTTGGACCAAAACGCGATAACAAATTGGTATTTTCAAGACACGTTTTCCGCTATCCGTGTTTCAAGTATGGCACATAGAGTTCAACTCTCGAAATAGTTAGTTTCTTCAGAAGAGCCACTAGAACTTTAAACCTTGCAAATGACACATGGACTTCATTTCCATACTTGATACTTAAAAACAAAAGACCTTCTAGTCGAGTTGCTCATCTACTTGCAAACATGAATAAATAAAATTGATTTTAGATGTTTTTTTCCAATCTGAATTCTCCATGTCTAAATCCCCATTTATTCCTCTGTAGGAGTAATGATAGTGGTTTCACGACTATCTCATAACTTTTTTGTTATTAAACTTCTATTTGGCCCACTATCAAGGAGGGCATACGCTTGTCTCTCTCCTCTTGGGAATTTTACTTGTACAATGGGAGTGGACTATTGCACCAGATATAACGGTAATATATTATGTTCTTGTTTCAATGTTTTCATTATCGCAAGCCTGTGGGGTCGCAGAATGATCAACTTTGCTTTTAGTTTTTTCACTGAATTACCTTTTTTTATCATTGCGCAGCAAGCGGTGATGGTTTCTCTCACATTTCTTTGACTGCTTACAGTATTTAGATTTGTGTCTATCTTTCAAACAACAAATGCCTCGCACACCAACTTTCATGTGTCATCAACGCTCTTCCTGGAAAAAATCCAGCACGAATCGAATCTAGTGCGTGTTCCATCTTCTTGCAGTAGCACACACGCATTAGTTAGAGGTTTTACTCATAGTCCCAGCTCACGTTTCCGTTTTGATTTATTTTTCTCCTTTTAGAGAAGCTGAATTGAGCTGAATTGTAATGCATCTATTAAAACAGCTCAGTTTTCTTCCGAGGCTGTAAGTACAGGGTCCGGCAAAAAAACCTCCCCGGTTTGAGTAGGTCACCGCGTGAGTTGTAGTGGGGGTAGAGATCGGGAGGGGGTATTGTTCCGTAGCGGCGCACGTGCCATTTTCAGTGTTCGCCATGGCTTGGCTCGGTGAGCATCGGTCGTTTGTTGTGGAGGAGTTTATAAAAAATGGCGGTTCTGTGATTTCTACTCAACGAGCGTTTCGGATTCGATTCGAACTTGGCCGACGTGATAGTGTTCCTGATGCGAAAACGATTAGACTGTGGGTGTCAAACTTTAGACAAACAGGGTCAGCAGTTAAAAGAAAACCAACTGGCCGACCTCGTACTGCAATAACACCGGAGAATGTGGCGCGAGTGAGAACATCCATCCAACAGTCTCCAAAGCGTTCAGCGGTTAAACATGCAGCTGCCCTGGGATTGTCAGAAAGGAGTGTAAGGAGAATTCTGCATAAAGAACTTCATCTGCATCCCTACAAAATAATGGTTGCACAAAGGTTGTCTGAAGAAGATTATGCAACTCGCACGGCTGCATGTGATGACATTTTGCAAAACATTCCCCAGATGCTGTCTTCATTTCTTCTGATGAAGCCCACTTCCACTTATGTGGAACTGTTAACAAACAAATTCACGCTACTGGGCTACAGAAAATCCTAGGGAACTGCACCAACAACCACTACACAGCCCAAAAGTCACAGTTTGGTGCGCAGTTGCGGAATTTGGTGTGTGGGGACCGTACTTTTTGAAGAAGATGGACAAACAGTAACGGTCAATACCGATCGCTATTGTCACATGATAGAGACATTTCTCCGACCCAAGATAAACCAGTTTGTTTTAGACCATCAGGAAGAAGAAGTTTGGTTCCAACAGGAAGGAGCCACAGCTCACACTGCTCGGCGGTCCATGGAAATGTTAAGAGAGTTGTTTCCTGGACGTCTTGTTTCTTTAAGAGGAGACATTTCCTGGCCCCAAGGTCACCCGACTTATCACCTTGTGATTTCTTTCTGTGGGGGTACCTAAAGGCTGAAGTGTACAAACATCGTCCCAGAACTCTGCAAGAACTAAAAGATGCCATTAGGCGGGAAGTGGCAGCCATTCAAGGGAAGTTACACGAAGAACTATGGACAACTTCAGGGAAAGACTTCGTGAATGTCTTAACAATGGGGACATCATTTATCAGACATAATTTTCAAAACCAAGTAAAGTGTACTAAGTGATGTAAAATGGCATCATATAGGCTATTCACAAATATAACTAATTGTTCTATATGTTTCTTATTCTTTTTGCAAATGCCTATTGAAATCAGGGAGGTTTTGCCGGACCCTGTATATAACCACTCATACCTCTTTGTACACAATTAGGACGAAAGCTTTCTCATCAACAGTACAACAGTTCTGTACTTGTCAAATAAGATGTTTGTTTGAAAATGATGACATTACATAATTGTTTCCGGTTTAGCAATTGTCACTAAAGGGCAGCCCTTAGCTTTGGCACAAAGTGCATTTAGCACAACCTTTGGTTTATCAAACTTTTGTTTAAGGGCACACATAACCACTTTCACATTGTTCATATTTGCAAAGATCTGATACACGATGTCTTTTGCCACACCAATCAAAGCCTTCCTAAGTCTTATAACGTTCGTCGCGTCATCAAACTTCTGCTTTGTGCACTCAAACTCCGATTCTTATCTACCGATGTCTTCATAATGATGGTGTCGTTTTTGTTGCCATTTCCAAAAGTAACTTTAAGGGCAGTAATCAGCTTTCTCACCACATCTACATCTTTTAAACATCTACTGAAGTGTTGGTTGAGAGTGGTCTTCTTCTGGGTGGATTCTCCTCAATATGACCAACACCCATGTAGGGTACTGTTAAGTCAATTATTACCTTCTCCCGTACAAGGGATAATTGTATTAACTTCAGAAACTTGCTGTGACAAATGACCCAATCCTGTGTTGTGTGACAGTTTTCACTAGCCTTTAAATATGAAGCCAGCTCATCATCAAAATCAATCCTATCTAGTTTAAAATTTTTCTTTTGCTATATGAACTTTACCTCGTACACACCACTCTTCTGAAGAAGATTTATCTCCGTGTTCCTCCTTCAATTGCTATTCAATCAGCTTCTTTGTTGAGGTTTCCTTATCGACTCCTTCAGTAATTTTCTTGTTTAACAACTTGAGCTTCTTATCGATGAGATCCTTCCTCTCGTATATCACTTCAAGTAACATTTGCGTTTGTTGATTTTTACCATAAATTTTGTTTTAAATCGTATAAATTTTTCTGATTAAAATTTTAGTTAGCCGGTAGTTACCGTTTGGTACACATTTCATTTAGTAGACATAAGACACGAAGTTTTTTCAGTGTTTCAGTTATGGTCATTAGTTGAGGTGTTGAGAAGGGGCACAAATATGATAAAGTTTCCGACAATTTATTCATGTGATCTAACAAGCTTTCAACAAATTTGGATCTATTTCGTATAAAACGTTAAATGTGTCGACGGTAAATGACATTATTAAAGTCTTTGCGTTATTGAGAAAAATAGAGGCCCGCTTACGTTAGCTGAAGATTTCCAAAAATAATGAGGTCTCACAAGAATTTCCCATTCGTTCATGTATCACATTATCTTCCAGCGTATAAATTATGTTATATCGACGGACGCTGCCACATTTCCGATATTTACAAACTTAACTTACAATTATATCAGTAATTAAAAATAGAAGCTGCAGCGTTTCTAACATTTCACCGCAATAAAATATGGTAGAGAACTGACATAAATTTTAAAAAAATCAGAATCTTTTGCCTCTTTCTTAATCTTTAATAATTGAGATCCAAAATTTTCTCTATCAAACAATTCAACAAAAAGGTGTCAACAAAATGCGTGGGTTTATAATAATATATAAATAACTTAGATTACACAGCGCTACCAAAACAATTCTTTGAATACGTACCTCCGTCCGTATTCTCTTTACTTTATACATTAAGCGAAACATTTCGGCAGCTGCTTTCAACTAAATTAAAATAATTCCTACGAGAAACGACAATCAAAGAACTGTCTACTTACGTTTTTCACGAATATTGTTTATGAAAATGGAAGAATCAAATTTGAAATTGTTGATAACGGTTGAATTTTCAAGATAACTATTATGCAGCAAAATTGATACAAAGAATACGCACTTGAAAATAACATTTAAAAAATACATTAACTCAAAACGCAGGTGATAAAATCGGCTAGTTCAATTTTTCGTTATTTTACTGTTTTGATTGTTTCTTGGTGTTAGATTTTTCAACTAGTTGACTCGTTTTCGTTTATTTCACTAGATTTTTGTTTTTTAACTTTTATGGGAACAAACATGAAAAAATTCTTTCTATTTCATGGTATAGATTTCGAATCTATTATTAACAGTTGTATATAAATTAGATTCAACAATGTTTGAAATCTGATTTTTTTCGCTAAATTTTGTTATTATCCATTTTCTTAATACTTTTTAAAATAAACTTTCAACAAATTGTGCTTATACAAAGCAAACATAAAAAGTACTAAACAATTTAAAAAATAATTAAGTTTTGACATTTATTATAATCAAGCGTAGAAAATAAAAACTTAACATTTTAATTGCATGTAAAACGTAGTACATGGAATACTTGAAAAGGTGTTTAAATCATAAACCAAAATTAAAACGTCCAGACCGTGTAAAACTAACAAGATATGACGGCAATTTTTTACGTCACGCTTAACTAAAAGTTAGATGTTGTAATTTTTAGGAAAAATTGGCAGTGTGAAACGAGAGTCAGGCGTGTTTGTTAGATCTAAAATGTTAATTACGTTTCTCCAGAAATTCTTCGTTCTTAAGACGCTTGCGGGGCAAAGATGCCTTTCTTAATATTAAAATAATGTGGACGTTTAAATGTATCAGGTTTATAACAAATAGAGTGGAAAAATAATGGCGTGATCAAACAAAGCATGTAAATTTATGGAGAAATCCTATGCATTATTACTTAAGCAATAAGAAACGAAATGGCGTTGTCCAACATCGAAATATGACATGACTGGAGCAGTTTCCAGAGGGAGTGAACACATTTCCTGCAGGTATCTGTCTTGCTCATAGGCTTCGTATTAATCATGTCGTCTCAGTTCCACCAGCGTGCTGGAGTTCCATTGGGAAATGGCAAATTTAGCATCGCGTACGGACAATATTTCACAGTCTGAAACACTTTCCTTTACGTCAACTTACTTAACCAACTGTGCGAGTTATACGAATGGAAATAATGCATATTTTACGGGTTATTTAATATGTATTATATTCGTAAGACGATGAAATTATCTTTCGCGTGCGGTTTTATTGATTATTTGCAACACCTGAAAAATTTTTTTTTGCGATCGGTTGTTCACTTGAAGAGGACTATTTGTTATCTTATTTTTGGTCACGTTTCTATAGCAATACTTGCACTTACGTTCGAAAATGCGTTACTATATCTGTTTTATAACACTATTAAAAGATACGATTTTGTGAGACATGATAAAAGCTTAGAAATTTATCGAGGCTCTTGTAAAATATGAACTGAACAAAACTTTGTCTTGTTACAACAGCCCAGCAACTGCAAAGTTTTTAATAAATAGAGAATGGAAACAAAACAAAGCAATGTTCTAAATACATTGAAAATAAAAAAAAAACCCTCCCCAATATTACTATGTTTATGCGTTATACGAAAAGAAAGCTCTAGAAAATTAGAAACCATAAATTAAGCCACAGCTTAGAAAATGTATTTTGTTCTGAAACTAATATTAGGTACATTAAATCAATAAACATAAATTAAAGTTAATAAATATAACATTATCAAAAGATAAAGTACACCAATGAGACAAAGCAAAAAAAATTAAAACCAGAACCAATAAATTAGAGTAAACGTAGTGAAACGCAAAATATTTGTTCATTAAGTTAAGTGTGTGCACTATCATTGAAATTTCAATATGAATTTTTGTTATTTTGAAATTAATATCATCCTACTATATTAATTATCCATTTATTTTTCATTACGGCCATTGCTTATTTGATTAAAAATGTTTACAAAATAAGCAAATTAAATTTTGCCTTTACTTAAAAATGTATAATTTTTACTCATTTCACTTTTATTGAATGGATGTTTATTTTAACAACAAAATTATTGAAAAATTGTTACGTTTAAATACGACGCACTCGGTTAGTGGGAATTATAGAATTCTGCCGATATTTTTTTGTCTTGTGTCGATAGATGGCTACACTAGCATTCGTTACGGTTATTTATAAACCAAATATAAAATGGAGGCAATGCCGTTGATTGAAATATTGGTAAAGATAGTCAACCTTACGGGATTATGCGACCCCGAAATTTGTTCTAAACATCAGAGGTCGGTAGTATCGCTTTGTGCTAAGAAAATACGTCAATTGTATTGTAGAATTTACAGAACAGTATTGCCGATAAATGTGAAATAGAAAACTGTAATTTTGCTGATAGTTTATGCTAAGGCACGACATTGTTGCCAATGCATCATGCCGTTGTTTGAAATATTGGTGCATTGAGTCAATGTTGACAAACAAACAAAAACATGCGTTCTACAATATACAAGAATTTATTGATTTTTGTCGACGTACTAATTAAATGTGTGTCCTTTGTTATATATTTTTTTCTATTGTCTGTTAATTGTTCAATGTAATAATATTTATTTGTATATTTCTTACGTAAGGTTATAACAATGGTTATACCATCATGACAAACACATATATGTACAAAGATTGTATACATACACATGTGAATAAAGTTTATTATTATGAAAAAAAACCTGCAGATTTAAAAGTATTAATTTCGTAAAGAAATCGTTGAAAAACGTTCTCCCAAAAAAACAATTTCTTTAAATACTTTTGAAAATTCCATACTCATATATTTATTACATTAACATCGTTTATCCGTTGAAAATGTTTTAAAATCTATTAGGCTTACGCAAGTAAATTTCTAAATTTTGGTCATTGAAATTAAAATTTTTTAACATAGAAACGCTATCCCTTTTATGTTGGAACGAATGTTGAATTTTCTTATATTACAATCTAACGTACTCAACTGTTTGCATCTAAACAATATTATAACAAGCCTACTCATTTACTAAAGGTGTTGCTAAAAGTATGCAATTGTAGAATTTCTGACTAAGCCGATAAGGAATGTGACTCATAAACGATAATCCGGAAGACTCTCGTAATACATTTGTTTTAATATCAACTTTAGGTGGAACCCACTTTCCCTAAAAAACACGGTAACTTGTTGCCTTTTGAATTTGAAAACCAATTTTATTTAAAATCCTTTTCAACTGAACACGTAAAAACAAGTAGATACAAAAACCAATAATTTTGCGTTTCTGAACTCTAGTGGTATTTCTCCCAGTATGTTCTACTTTATTCCTAATGAAGTTATTAAATGACAAACAAATGTCAACATTATTATTTGCAAGTTAAAAAATAAAGTGCAAGCATAATTTGTAAAATAATTGTTTCTTATTTATCTAACACCGACCAAACCAAACTGTTTTAACAAATAACGCTTCGCATGTATTTTAGTAAATTATTAAAAACATTGTCATTAAAATCCAAGATATGTATCATCAATGGTATTATTCATAAATGAAAAATTCGTCACTTTTAATTACTAGTTAATACGTTTACTAAATATTTGAAAACGTTGCAACATTGTATTGACAAAAGTAAATTTTACGGATTGTATGTTGCGCCATTTTTACAACGGTGGAATAAATTGAACTATTCTATTTCAAGAATCGTACACATTATAACTTAGCGCTTCAGTACAGGTGAAAAAAGTAAACAAAAACGCAACCCAACATGCATATGTGAATTGCATCCGTGATACAAGCAAATACAAGCGGTTGACTATCTTTACCAATATTTCAATCAACGGCAATGCTGAAAACCTGGCCGGCAATTCTGTTAGTCGCAGAGGGGTCGTGGTTATACTTACTAGTTATTAAGCCGAAGGCTTTCACACTGCAGAAGGAGATAATGAAGAGGGCGCCACTTAGTGGATATTATATGAGATATTTTGGAGTGACTAGAAAATCCAAATACACAAACAACAGTAAATTAGTATAGATATAATTTTTGTCAAACGACATAAACATATAACATAGACAAAAAATATAGACACAATTTAAATTATTTTAGTGATCGAGAGGTACGAACTAACTGTTCCCGTACCAAAAAATCCGATCTGCCACTAGTGTTACACAATAAAAGAAAGAAATACGTGGAGTACCGGTACTCGACGACAAATTCAAAGTTATGTAATAGCATAAAGTGCAATGACATTTTAAGAACTTTTCGAAAGATCTTTTAAGATTACATTAATCAAATAACAAAGCGCAACAGGTTAGTTAAATTCGCGTTTAACTACAGGTACAGGACACGGGTGCATATAGAGTGATAAGATAAAATGTGCAATTTTGTTCTACTTGTCTGGCTTGTGTTTTATGATGTTCCAACAATAACTTCAGTAGGTTCATTATTTTCATACGGACGAAGGATTAGACGACAGAAATGTATAGCCACAATAGGAATGAAGACGTCTGGATATGAATTACTCGAACAACTTCAACTCATACACAGAAGGTCAAGGTTCGAGGAATCCCGTTTGGACAGCTAAAGCAGCCCATACAGGGACCAATTTTTCGTGATCGATCTGCAGTGGGTCGCTTTATTGGTAACCAACCATATTCCACGGTATTTCAGATTAGATCCTTATTTAGTAGCCATAAACCATAACCCGGTTGGAGGTCTACGTGGTTAACAAAATGGTGGTAAAGAAGGAATTCGTCAATAAATTTCCTTATGATTAACGGGAATTTTCCATTGGGTTCATCCCTAACAATAAACTATTGCTATATCTAGATTCCCAAATGGGATGTTCAAAATTAAACACCCTCAACCGTCAACTTCCAAACGAAAATGGAACGTTAGCAAAGACACAAACCCAAATTAAGAAAACAGTGATGCCACTACAAATTTTTGAAATCGGTGTTCGAACAAGGTTTTCTACCGATATGTATGCATGTAACCTGAGTTGGATACCCACAATGAAATTTTCCGACAGCAAACTTATTTTTATAATAATTACAGAGTAGTTTGGTTCGGAATAAATAAGAAACCGTCACATACTTTCCTTAAGTTTTGACATCTAACACGTCATTTGTGTTGGTAGTGGTCGGCGTATAAACTTTGTTTTAATCGACTTTTAGTGGAAATTAAGGTATTTATTTAAAATTATTGTCAACATTGAAGGTTATCCTCTTTCCTTTTAGGTTATTTTGTTTCCAAAGTACTTATTTTGTCGAGGTGTCTCTAATTTATCTATTATTTTGACTGGCTGCCGTAACTAGTTCTAAAGCCACGCCGAATTCGCATAATACGAACGTTTCCATTAATTTTTTTAGACGAATTCCTAGACGAATTTATTTTTACACGAATATCTGTACTTATTTCTTGACGAATATATAGACCAATTCTTACACGTATTTTTAAACGGAATTTCTTTACGAAAATTGCTATACCACTTTCTGGACGGGAATTCTACGTCAACAGTTCCGGCTACGTGCTTAGTTCATTCCTGTTTTAACTTTGAGCATCATTTAAATGCACGGGAGTGTGGTCGATCAAAATCTAACGAGATAATAGTGGAAACATTTAATTTATTTTGAACATTCACAAAACGTATGTTGAATCTGTTTTCTGTGAAGCAAGGAGCTATGGACACTTTCCCCGAATACACCAGGTATTTCAAACTTGACTTAATATTTTAATTGATTACCATTTAGCTAATGGGACGCAACTATAAAGAAGTATATAGCTTAACGGGTAGACACGGAAGAGCAAATATACATGATTTTTGGGTTCACCCTCACTTGGTGGTGTCTCATGAAAGGATTTTTCAGTACAGGCTTAAGGGGAAGCAGTGTTGGCACATTAATATATTTTTACAAACGATGGAAATTGTGACCAGACGTGCATTTATAGTAACACAGCTTTTCCATGTGTTGCACTGAAGCAAATTACATCCCGTAAACTGTTTGTAGACGTAGCGAGATTTTCCTCCTCAAAGTTACCGGACAGCATCTTCCAAAGTCATGCTTAAAAACCTTTTTAGATAAAAATCTGGATAGATTAGTTTTGTTTTCAGGTATGGCGAGGAAGCTAGCCCAAAGTCTTGGCCTTGGCAAAGGCACATCCTACATCAAACAAGTGCAAAACCCTTTGCTGGTTCTTTCTTACTCTGCTTTGACTGTAACAGGGTGATACCGATCAAAAGTGATACGGACATGTCAATAATTCGTGCCGTATAGTAATCAATCTTTTCATCATAAATTTAAGTCTCCGAATGTTCTTGCGTTATCATTAAGTTTTATTAGCTATGTAGCCATAGTCACTGTCAGTACCGGTAGTATCGTTCAAAATTGTAATAATTCCTAGGATTGTTTCATTGTGTTTAGTGTCCAATGCCTCTTGAGGATCTCTTGTACATTGTATAAGTTTATCTATTCCTTACATACTAAGCACAAGTAACACTCTTTTCTCCTTTTCTTGACCAATAAAATATAAGTTGCAATTGAAGTCGTGTGTTAAAATAAATTAGTTTAACTACCGGCAGCAGTGGAGGAACACTGGAACATCCCCGTGATAACACACTGAACCAGATTGAACAAGATTGAAACCGAGCGATTATTGAAAACGTAACCTACGTTCAAGTAAACCATTCTATACACTTTATTGTTAAATATTGCAGTTTGTGGAAATGAAGATTTAATATCGGTCCTAATACATAATAATTTGTTACGGTTTATTTGTAAACAAACTATAAACAGTATTGAAAACCTGACAAGCAGCTCTGTTAGTCAAAGAGGGCTCGTGACTGTACTTACTAATTATTATATCAAAGACTTTCACATTGGAAAAGGAGAGAAACCAGAAGGTGCCACCTAGTAAAACGTGTAGGAAATATTCTAGGAGCTCCAAACACAGAAACAACCGCAAACTAGTATAGATATACTTTTTGTCGAACGACTAGACCAAAAGAACACACAAATCAAGTAGTATAGACATAAATATGATGTAAACAGAGTCACAATATAAATTATTTCATTAATAAATAAGTTGAACTATTTGTTCTCGTAAGAAAGTATCCAAACTACCAAAATATTTAAAACCGCGACGGTATCTACGCCTCTGGTAGGGGGGCGTGGCCGTATAAATTTGTAATTACCAGATAATTGAACTCGATTTAATTCTGACATACAAGTACGTGTCACAGATACTGACGTTAACTTTAAACAACAAAAAGAATTACGTGGAGCACCTGTACTCGACGACGAATTCAAGGTAATAGAACATATTCCACGGCTTCGTAGGTTAGATAATTATTTAATAGCCATTATCCAGTATCCCAGCCGGAGTTCTATAGATGGTGACAAAATAGTGATCAAATGGGAGTTCTTCATTGGGTTAATCCACTAGCAATTAACTATTAATTTATCTGGATCCCTCGCAACGTTAGCGAAGACACGAACCAAAAAAAAACAGTAGAGACAACGGCAAATTCTAAAATTCAAAATCTGCCCCTGACAGGATTTCTAATGACATGTATGCATGTAATTTGGGTTGCATGCCCACAAGTGAATTTTCTACTAAAAAATTATTTTTATAATACTAACATCGTATTTTGGTTCCGGAATAAATAAAACCGTCACACATTCTAACTAGGTGAAGTATTGCTCATCTTTTATTAAATAATTTCCACTGAAATAATATCGTATTACAATGCCTAAACGGTACGTTATGTGTGAAACTACTTTCCCTTTCGCTTTCAGCTGTCATTTTGA
Organism: Abscondita cerata; assembly: GCA_030710515.1. Classification (NCBI taxonomy): domain Eukaryota; kingdom Metazoa; phylum Arthropoda; class Insecta; order Coleoptera; family Lampyridae; genus Abscondita; species Abscondita cerata. Next base: position 15,869 of record JALBCR010002043.1, read on the forward strand.
AAGATGGATCGATCAATCCATTGAACTCCCTGACTCCATAAACCTTGATAAAGTAACCCTATTCGAATTTTACTTTCTAATGATAGGATCAAATGGGATGAATCCTGGTATTTCTGTCATGTTGGGCGCCATCATGTATAACTCACTTTCCGTTTAGAAATCGAAACCGCAAACGGCAGAATTGGAATCAGCGGAATTGAAATAGTATTGAACCCACTTTTTCGCAATTGTTACTCAAAATGCTTCTAACATTACACTTTTCCGAAGTCATGCCTATACTTTTTTCGATTCCAAAGCGAACCTGAGGTAAGTAAACACTAATGCGCGATTTGTTTTGTACATTCCTTGCATCTTGTTTCCGTGAACTTTGCATGCATTTCTTGATTTCCGGTTTATTTTGAAAGTGAGTGCATTTTAGGCTAACTGATCATCTGTTTACTCCTCTGTTACAACGTTACTATTACAAAAAATGTTTGCGTTCGAACTATATCTGGTTTGTTACAATTTCAAATTCTATGTATTATACATTTGCTAATGAGTATTGCGACATCTAGTGTCGTCTCGTTTTATCGTAACACGTCCGAAAATGCATTTGTATATGTAACTGCTTACACATCTATCGACAAACTTAATTCGCTAACTATTAAAATTTTTTTAGTATTATAACATAATGAAAACAGCAGTAACATAATCAAAAGAATACCAATTAAAACTCGAGCAAAACAAACTTTATTGATTTTATGCTAATTTGAAAAATTCTAGTACATATTTTATAAAAATAAATTAGCAAAATTGGACAAGCGTCAAATGAATATCAAATTATTACAACACTAATAAAATGTCTTACAAATGAACAACATAATTGTCTGTCAAGTTGTTATTTCATTTTTTATTGATCTCGCACGTTTATACTACATTTAAGATTTAAATTTAACGATTATGTCTGATATTCACTTTAAAAAACAAATTTTTAGTTTTTTTGTTTAGGTTAATTAAAAATAATGTTTAAAAATAACAAAAGCGACTAAATACCGGAAGATACTAAGGCTTGAAATTATAATGAGGTAGATTGTATATTAAAAAGCAATAGGTTCGTTACGCTATTAGAGTGCGATGCAGGCATTTTCAGGGGAATAAGATGTTTCGTGGCCCGATTCTGAATTTTTTTAATGGTTTGTTTTATTGTTTAAAGTTTGATTAATTGTTGTAGTAAGTAAGGTTTAGTTTGTGTAAATTCTTTTGAATTTTACTTCATTTGTTTAATATTTAGTTAGTCACATTTTGAGAAGGCTTTGATTTTATTTTCTTTTTTAACTTAAATTTATGTAAGTTCCATTATCATATAAGGTGTAACGCTATGAAAACCTTGCATTGAGGCGGAACGATTGATGTTGCTTTACCGGCTTGATTGCAGTTGTTAGGGGGTGTGTTTTTAAAGAATTATCTCTCATTTTTCTTGTGCTCAGGAGGGTAAATGTTTAATCGGGATGTAAAAACCCACTTTTCAAAATTTTCTAAAAGGGTCTACGAAAAATGGGAAAATAGAACACTTCGGAATTGATTCGAAACTAAAGACAAAAATCAAGAAATTGTCTGTTATTGAAATTTTAGTCAAAAACCTAAAATTATACAACAAAACCAGATAATTATGCCCATGTAATGAAACATGTTCGAAAAATTAATAGAAAAGATCTCGCGTTAATCAAATCATCAATACAACAAACGGCAAATATTATTTTAATAAGTTCAATTTCTTTATGTGGTCTCTATGCATTTGAATTCTCCGTATAATCTAATTTATTAGGACGTATTACACATTTTTCCATTCAACTTATACGATGAATTAAAACTAAATCACGTCTAATAGTCCGGGGGCAGTGACAAAATTTGGACAAATTCCTACAAAGCTCGTTGATTCTTAATTTGTTGTTCCAACATGGCAAATAAATAAAATAACAGTCTACCATCCTAATGTGGTTGAGTTAATGAATAACCATCAATAAACTGTTACGACATCTTGGGTCGTCTCGTGTTAACGTAACATGTCCGAAAATGCATTTGCATTAAGCAACTTTGTTGACAAATGTGTAAGCAGTTACATAAGTCGATCCCTCGATTATTATTGCCATCTAAGTGTTGGCAAAAATAACAATCTCCAATCGCCTGCTGTAAGTTCGCAAGTGATTGTACAATATCAAACAAACAATATTATAAAAAGCTAACCTAAAAATGAAAGGGCGGAGAAAAATGAAAATATCTTAATAATAAGAAAGATGCGGACATATGTGTCATATATGAAAATGAGTTGCTTAAATTCTTGCGTCGTTTGAGACCAATTCCGAGGCATTTCATAAAAATTTGAAATGTTGGGGAGTGCTGAATTGTTGTAAAATTTGAAAATTTAAAAGGATCAAGGGTTGCTTAGATAGAAGCTTATAAATAAAATTGACGCAAATCCGTTAGAGTAATCGTATTTTTATTGCCGTAGAGACTACATCAATTCAATCTCTAAAATAATATATTAATTAACCTCCAAAACCAACGACTAATGAAAGTCGGGTTATGTAGTGAAGTGTAAACATTGGCAATATAGTGGTTGAAATTATAAATGAATTGTTAAGAACAACTAGTTCAACGATATTAAAAGCTATAAATAATCATACATGATAAAAAATTTAAACAAAAATTAAAAATAAAACTTACCAAAAATAAGTAAAATAATCCTCGTACAGTAAATGTGACATGCAGTGGGAATCATTTGGTTATCATTTCAACAAAGGCAGCCAGGGTCAAATAAACAAGAGGAATCTTGAAACTTTAACACGAAGAATGTGCCGTTTATAAGAAAGAAGACTTAACATAAACGCTTAAAAGTTGAATTAATATAACATTTTATTAATGAAAATTTGTTTGTAATGCATGATTTTTTGTTAACATTGTTTATAATAACGTAATTATTGCGAGAAGGTAATAACACTGCAGTGAGTATTTATGAATTAACATCTTTTGACAGTTTTGTTGCCCAAACGCGTATTACTCCGATAAGAGGCCATGTGAAAGCCAACGTTACACGATACAAAATATTCGTGACCTATAAATAAACGGTCAACGACCCCTGTTAGACAACTGTGTGTTAAATTTAATTAAAAATTAGGTTGTCATAATCAATTTGATTTTTATTGAAAGAAGGGCAGCTAGCTGGCATTAATGAATATTATTCATTTAGATGAGGAAGGAAGTTTTTAAATTTATTTAATTACATAAAAAATGAGTGATTACACAATTACTGAATACAAAGTAGAGATCATATTTAAGGTTTTCCATACGTGGACAAAAGCATCCACATTTAATCACTCTCAATCATTTTATAGAGCTTAACTTTACTACTTGTGTCAACAAACACACCAACATTAACTAGGTAAATCACAAGTTTAGCAAATAATAATAAAAGTTAAGTGCGCTAGCTGCTAAGCAGGCACCTCGGGTTCGATTCGGTCCAAACATCGAATTTTTCGGCCGTACTCTCTCACAAGGCAATACCAAACCAGCGAGTATACTTGTCTAGTAAACCTCTCAACTTAAGCCGTCTGGAATCAGCGTTAAACTGTAGGTCCCATGTATATGTGTCTAGTGTCACACCCACAACACATATACATGCGAGGGGTGCGTAAAGTCCGGTAACGCATATGCGACTTGAAATAATAAAAACAAATTGCAGCTAATAATTAATAACTAAGTTGACACTTTTCGTAATAAAGACAAGTACGCTTGTTATGCGTTTTAAGAAAATACTCGCAGACAAAAGAGAAATATTTAGAGCTTCTTAATTGTAATTACACGACCGCAATTCATTGAAAAATAATAATACGGTAATATTCAAGATTTACTTAATTCGCAAGGCCTTGCGAGCACAAGAGGATTGTAACAAAAGCGCGTCTTCAATGCTTTTAGTAATTATAACATTCGGTCAAAAACATGTGCAAATACAAAGACGGAAATTATGATTTAAAAGCGCGTTAAAAACATACATATCTTACTATCTAAATACTTATTTCTTATTAAATTGTGACGGAGTGTCTAAGGATGGTGGATTAGTAATACTGGTTCGGGAAGTAGAGGTTTCAGTAGCAATCAATATAAAGGAAGAGAAGGGATTCATTCAGCCAGTATGTTCAATAATTATTTCCCAAATATTAATTAGAGATATCAGATCCCAGTGGAACTTCTACAAAGGAAGGAAAATGGCATTTAAGAAGATAACACGAGCATTGTTACTGACGGTATTCGAAGAATTTTCGAAATTTCGATGTAATGTTTCGGTACTTTTTCTTTTAGGTTAGTTCCATACGGTTGCAATTCATTAACCTACAATAAATTAAACAATGCAAAGGTGTTTTAACAAAAGAAATACTTTACCTAAAGTAATATTTTTGACACGCGTATCAAATCGGAAACCAACATTCAGAAATAAATATTTATTGACCAATAATTCCCCGTGAAAACGAAAATCGATTCGGACGCCCTCTTTAGAGGAAAATCCGTGATATGACGTTAATTGAGTTTCCTATTCAAAGAGTTTAAAACCTCTATAACTGCAAATAAAATTCCCAAACATACGATTTTATGCCAATGTGTAATGGTTATCTATTGCGTCTTGTGTGTCAACTATTCAAAATTCTTTTAATTTTCATGAGCTGGGTGAATAATGAACAATCTTTTTGGAAAACCAGACAATGAGATTTTTAATTGTTGGACATATATATTTGCTTATGTCCTTGTGAAGATAATCTGCCACGCTGTGAGTTGGCTCACGCGTGTACGATTACTAATTAATTGTTTGATTTATTTACGGTTCGAATCCCAAAAACTAAAATGATATTTTGAATTCTTTTTAATCGTGAGTACGTTTTTACCCATCGTTGTATTCTTCCGATGTCCCATGGAGAGTGTAATTATTAGTTTGATATTAATGGGGGAAGATTATATTTTAGAGTGTTGTTAATTATATGCAGTTTTTGTTTATTGTCATTATTTGAAATTAATTTTATATATGTGCATTGTTTTTTAGTTACCTTTGCTATGTTATTACCACCTACTATATATTTTTTGAACTTTATTTAGTAAAAGTATAAGATCGTTATTGATTTTTTAGTACATTTTGTTACTTTATAACTTTATAATGTTAGTAAGTTTTATTTTTATTTAAAACAATGTTTATAATTTAAATTTTATCAATTAATTTTAAATTGTTTTTTTATAGAAGAAGTGTTTTATTTTTATTAGTATTGCTATAATTTGTAACAATGTTATTGTTCTTAAGTTTATTGTTTTTGTTTCAACAACGTAGCGGTTTTATTTTCTCTTTTTATCAAAAGTTCTACACTTTCTATACGTTCTTACACAAATGGTTATTGTTTTAAAGTAAGACTACTCAGAGATAACGATTTTTAAATTTGATACAACAAAAGAGCTATCGGATGAATAACAGATGTATCTACCAAAATGTAGTTAAGGAAAGTGCCAATATTACAGTAGGCAAAGATATGATTCTAGCAATGACAACTAAAAACCTTTACAGTTTGCAATATGAATAACTTTCAAGAAATAAAACATCAAAAGTTTTACCATGGTTCGTATTAATATTTTAAAAGTATGCATCTAATTTGCTGTTGTGCTATTTATATTTTTTTGATATTTTGTATTAAACAAGTAGTTTTTCGAAGTACTTAACCTTAAAAAGAAGGGTATAAAACAACATATAAAACACAAGCTCAGATGAATTAACTATGCTCTCAGAATTAACTAAACACTTTAATCTCTTGCTACATAATCTACTTTTATATAACTCTAGCCTGCAAGTAGCGCCATAATTAATAAACAATTGCAAGTGAATGGTTACTTTAAATAGATCGATCATAGAAAAACAAATCGTCTGTAAAGTAGAAGGTACATTAAACTGAACTTTTGTTATTAAAGTAAGGTCAGAAGTAATGTTACCGTGAAAAGGCTTCTTTTATTACTTAAATTGACAGTTAGATACATGCCTTGTCGAAAGCCGTAAAGTTTCGGTAAACTTACGGTGCTAAAATTTGAATAAATTGAAATTTCATGTTTTAGTATAAGCGGGTCACAGGTAATGAAAAACTGTGTGCTTATTTACGGGTAAAAGTAATCAGAAAAACTGATCAATTGAAAGCTAATTTTATGAACTTTAATATTATACAACCCAATAAATATGTTGCGGGACTGAATTCGGAGAAAATTGAGAAGAAGCACAGATGGTTTATGCCAGGCTGCCATGATATGAAAATGGCTACCGACATGCGGGGGAAAGAGAAAACCGAGAATAGCCGAACGCGTTTGTATTTTCGTAAAGCAGTTCACCTAAATAGTCAATACAAATTTTCACATTAACACATAGTATTGCATAATCTGCTCTATTAGTGATACTATAACAAATTTAGATTTTGTCAGAAAGTAGTGAACTTGACTAGTAATTCTTAGCAACCGGACTACTTTAAACGATGTTTATGGGCAACGATGTCTAGCAACTAAACAACACGTAAGAAAAGTGAAACCACATGCGTTGATTTGTTGTAGGTTTGCTTCGAATTGCAAATTTTAGTTCTGACTTATATGAACTATCGTCTGAACTTTGTATTGTTCATATTTTAAAATTTGTAACTTATGCATAAAGCCTTATCTTACACACGTGTATCATCAACATCTATTACTCACTATAATAAATGAAACTTAAAACAACAAAATTTACTGTTTGTGGTTAATAATAATAAGTTGGTCATACAGGTTTTGATAGATTCTAATACAATAATTAAACCTAAAAATATTCTTCACTATTAGGGATAAAATTACAGCATAACAACCATTACAAGAAGCTTACTTTCATATGTATGTGTGGCCGTTTTTTTTTATTGCAATTGCATAAAACTGGTAGTATACTTTTCATGACACAAAATGCCAAACTTGTTTTTTATTGGTCGTAGAAGTAACATAAAGTGTACTTTACTTTTTAAAATTAAGGTTACTAACCTTAGGTGATAAGAAATAGAGGGTTACAAATTTCATATCTGAATGATCATTACAAAATACGGGTCAGAGTAATGTTTTGAAAAGTTTATCTCAATCATTTCATTGATTTTATCCACAATTTATCTTGTCAAACATAAACCCACTGGTTCTAAATTTTTCTCCATGTTCACGCGTCTTATGGTTCAATAATAGGAATTCTTAGTACTTTATTTTTTACCTTTGTTTTTAACTCTTGGTCTCTTGAGCTATATTTAGGTTTCCCTGAAATTGTTATATTTGATATATGTCTCAATACGCCAATTATGGCTTTTCTTAGTCATCGCCCCATAATTTCTCTCTCCTATCTGTTCAGCAGTTTCTTTTGCTAGGACAGTTGCTTCTTGTATTTTCTGAGTGAATGGATGGTAGTGAATAATAAATCGTTCTCAGAAGCTAATCTTGAGTGACACTTGTTTGCTGTAAGTGTTCCATGTTAGTTATTCTTTCTTCTTGTAACATAATTTGGTTCCTTCATTCATTTAAGCCTCTCCTAGATCTTGCCATAACATCATCCGCATATTCCAGTTTTGGACGATTCTAGATAAGGTAGCGTGTCCATCCGGGATTTTTAAAATTTATTTTGCCAATATTTCTCTTGTCTAAAATCGTCTTCTGTACGTTTACTTTGTTGTCGATTGAATAAGTTATAAGGTTCTACAATTGTGTCTTACAATTCTTTATGTCTTTCAGTATGTTGTCATCTCAGTCTTTTCTCTGCAGCATTTCTCTTGTAATTTTCTCTGTAATTCAAATTTGATAATTTCTTTCTTTCTTTTATATTTCTAGTTGGTTAACAGTGTCTTCTGAACCACTAGGAAAATTATTTATTTTTCTATTCCCATGCTTAAAACGCAAATTATCATATAAGTTGTCAATGCCGAGTGACGTTTTAAATACACATTGGTGTGGCTTTATGCGTTTTAGTCGCAATGGATTTTAGTTAGTTTCAAATATATTATGTCAGTTGTCAGCTATTTAGGGTTAGTTTTAATTGTCAAAATATTTCTAACAATAAAGTAAAGTTAATCTTTAGTTACCTTTGTATTTTGTATTGTTATCATTTTTGTTAAGCTGAAGTGAAACAATTTTCAAATTTATTATTTTGTTTTGGTCGTAGAAAAAGTATAGTATGAAATTCGTTTTATAAATATTTCTAGAAGCTCGTTTTGAGACACCCGCTCAGTTACGATTCGCTTGTTCCTAAGTAAAACTAGTGCCTAAAATGATGTTTATAAACCTTGCTGCATAATATACTACTAGTATTTTGCATTTCATATGTTTATAATTGTAATCTAGCTTTATTTTACTCACCCATTTGGAATGTATGTATGTTTAATCATGTGTTGTTAATTGTCACGTTTTCTCCAGTTTCCTTCATATTGGACGAAGTTGTATAATTTTGTTTTTTATAAATTAACAAATGATTTGTGTGCCTAAAGTACAAACAACAAAAACAAAAACACATCCTATATTAATTCTACTTTAACTAAAAACAAGCATCTCCCGTCTTCTCTTCTCAACGTTTTTTCAGCACTTTTTTTATTTGGCCTACGCCTTCTTTTTCTTCTCCCAGAATCACACTTTTTTCCCTCTCTTAACTCCTCATATATGTTCCATAGTTTCTTTCCATCTTCGCTAATTCTAGACTTCACCTTCCCATCAATACCTATCTCGTTTCCACTTGACACTATTCTTTTACTCTTTAAATTCATATCCCTATTAGTGATCTCGGTTTTAATCCGTATGTTTCATTATTTCTTCTTCTCTTATCTTTTTACATTTTTCTTAACTTTCTACATCTATATCCCTTCTTGGCATATTTTCCTCCATACTCCACCCTTTCTCCCTTTTTTACTCTACCATCCATAGTTTATCCTCTGTTCCTGAACTTCTCTTCAACATTGTCCGGTTTGTTATTAATCTTCTCATCATATCTCATTGCCTTCCTTTCCACTTGTATTGTTATCCCATTTTATTTCCTTCTCTATTATTTATCCCGGTATTCTCTTTCGGGGTCCATTCGCCATCTTCAATATTTGTGTTTTTTGTTTGGTGGAGGAAAATCTTCATAAGACCCCCGGTCTACAGAGAAGTGCCGGATTCACCTGCCATTTTGACAAGACGCCTACCGGTTTAAACCCCTCCTCCCTTTCTTTCCTATATTTGATTGCATAGGGTACTACTTTCGTATTTCTTCGCTATGCAACCCTGCTGTACCGCTCACTCCTGCTTTCTTCTTCCCTTGTCTGTATTATTTTAATACAGCCCTTCGCTAAATCCTGCCTCTGACTCGCACATTATTCTAATTACTTTTCAGGTCTCGTTTTCTCTTGCTTCTGTTTCCATTTCATTCTAATTTCTGCCCATCTCACGCACTCAAAGACCGCATGGTCTTTTCCATCTGTCATGCAGCAGTCCACGCACCTGTCACTGTCCCGTTTTTTAATTTTTTTAAGATAATGGCCGTTTTGCCCGTGTCCACTCAAAAACTGCGTAATGAAATAATTTATTTTCGCATGCTTTCTATTAACCCAACTTTGTATATCTGGAATCAGCTGATTTGTGCAAGATTTTCTTCTATTCCACTGCTTTTGCCATTCCTCAATTACCTTATTCTTTTCAAGTTTTTTTGCACGTACTTTAACTAGCAGCTGAAGTGGGGGTAAACCCGCTATGACCAGCACATCCTCCGTTGCCACCGTTCTATAGGCACTGCATATTTGTATTGCCATCTGCCTTTGTACCCTATCCAGCATTTTTTTACTGCTTCCCCATTTGGTTCCCGGTTTCCATATTTCCGCGGCATATATCAATATTTTTGTTGCATTTATCGAATGGATTAGACTATAGTAAGATAACTATCATGTTTTAAACTCGCAGTGAATACGTGTATTTACACGAAAAATATAATATAACGAATATCTACGGCAACATACATTATACACATTTAGTGTAGTGTAAATCATTTGTTATTTGAAATCCTTTGAGTACGGGTCAGTCAATAGCAAAGCAGCCGTGAACATTCTACGTAATTGTAGAACTCTGTAGGATGGTGATTGTTACTATAATTGTCTTAATTTTAAAAATCAAACAATAATATAAATATTACATAGATTGTTTATATCGTTAAAATTCATATGCAACTTTTGTTTATTGAGGTGACACCTTTCTAAAAATTAGTGACATGATTGTGCAGGTTGACATTTCTCTTTCTATTATTGTTTACTTCTATTATTTATTCCACCTTATGTATCGACCATATATTAGTCTCTTCCATACCTCCGGATTCTACTCTATTCTACTAAACAATTTTTTATTATTCGTTCGTTCTACTTTCCCACCTTTACTTGCTTTTTGCGTCGTCTATGTCTTCTTCTTGTATATCTCCCATTCTAATTCCATGTCTCTTCCTTTCGCTCTTTTTCTTCTCTAGGCTTCTACTTCTCTCCCACTATCAGATGCATACAATGCTTTTTATGCTTCTCTTTTTTATCTTATCACGCCTACCTTTCCCTTTCTTTTATCTTTAATTTCTTATCATCTTAATTTTCTTCCTCACCCACTCTTTTCCTACTTTTTCGGCTCTTCTTTTGTATTGAGTTACATTTTACCTTATTCTTATATTCGTTATGCTTATTTTTTCTCTTTTCCATTACTTCTGCTTTTTTTTGCCCAGTCACATTGCCCATCAAATTTCAATTCCAAATTTGAGTCTGGATACGTTTTAGGGTTAACTTTCAAAGCGCAATGAATTTTAATTTAAAATTTAACCATTTATTTCAAACAATATTTCGGTTGCAATTGCTAATCTTTAAAAAATCTATAATAATTATGATTAAGATACTTAAGAACTGTAAGAAAAACAACTTACACGTTATTTCATTTAATATCAACTGGTACAATCAAAGTTCGATCGTAATTTAAGAAACAATCATGAAAGCACAACAAACGTCTAAGTTAATGTACTAAAGTTTGAGGTTACCAACACAAGTTAGATTAGGAGGAAATAATCATTTTTTGGCGCGAAATTTGAAAAATTTATTTATTTGTTATGTGGGGTTGACATCGCAACCCCATTCTAACCAATTCTACATCCGCGTGTTACGTATGTAGTAAACGCGGAAACAATAACAAACAATTGCAAGTAAGCAAGTGCAAACTCAGCTTTCTTAACGGCCTTGCTTATTAAGCACACTAACCTACTTCGCATGTATAAAACGAAGTAGGTACAACAACACAATTCACTACGGTTCAATCAGTTCCTCTCATCAGTTGAGTTCGGTACATCAATTCGTCCAGTTCAACACACAGTCCAGTTCGCCATCAATTCGGTGCAGTTCCAACCGAATGATGAGGTCAGCCGAGAAGTCGACAAGTCACCGCGCCAGCATCCAGTAGAGACCGGCCAAAGCTCGAGTCCATCGGTGCAATTCATTCCGGGCCACCGTCTTCCGCACGACACACAACACCGGAATATCAGGTGACATCGCATAGCACGTAGTACGCCGATTACTACGTGCTGACAACAACGTTCCATTCATCATTAGAATTAGTATAGCTCGACTACGCTTAATATTGTCTTGATCTTTATTAATATGATAAATTCTTTGACCTTTATTCATAACTGATTAATGATTTTCGTATTTGTGAAATCAAAACCGTGTCCAGGTAACTAAAGAATGTTTCGCAAGTGCAGTTGTTCAAATTTGAGTTTTCTTTCTTGTTAGATAAAAATGTGTACGAAAATTTGCTTGTTATTTTCATATTTTAACTCTTTGTTTACTTATTTGCAAAGTATTCTGTTTATTTATGTGTCTTTAATGTATATTTCTTTCATATTGCAAAAGTTCTTTAATCACATATTTCGTTAAATTAAGTGTAGGCATGATATGTAGAAAAGTTTTTTCTAATGGTTCATAATCTACATCTTCTCCTCCAAAGCAGCTTAATCGACGGATGTGAAAGCATTGCAAAAGCCTATTCTTTGATTATTATTACCAACTAAGCTTTTGATTAAAAAACAATCTCGAATCGCCTGATGTAATTCCAGAGATTTGCAATTGTAAAAACACTAAGAATCATTCGACAGCAGTTTCGTTCTTTTCAGATTCTTCAGGAGTGAGAGAATTTGAGTGTTTACAATTGTACCAGGTGTCTGATTAAGATAGGTTACCCGTTGTATCTCAGAAACTATTTATCGTACAATTTAGGGCAAAAAATCTGTATTACAAAGACGCATAAGAGAAAAAGAAAGTAGATATTTTTCGGATGTGTTACGACAGCACGAGGCAGTATTAAATGTCGCAACCATCTTATTACATCACTCGTATTTATGTTATAAAAAGGTGCTTCATACATTTTATTTGTTTCGATTAAAATTACATCAACATTGATTGTGTTGATTTTTATTAACTCTATATTAATTATTTTATTGTAGTATGTAGATTTGTTGAATTTGATTAATAATTCATTAACAGTATTTTTAAAGTTTGACAATTTCAAATTGCAAATGATAATGTTTTTATTATGGAAAATACATTTGACAACAGTAAATATTACGTATTTTAAATAATTTAATAATAAAGTGCTTTAATAAACCCATTAAATACATTAACTGCATATGTTACTGGCTTACGTATTTTACATGAAACTAAAATCGTGAATCGTGAATATTATTAGGAGGAAAGTAATATTTTGAAACATTCTTTATAAGCTTAATGTAACTGAAAGAAAACTGATTGTTACTTTCACTAATATCGCTTTTAAATTTTCCTGAAGTTAAAACATACGAAATAGATCAATCTTTCGAACAACTTTCGGAACAAATTAGTAGTAATTTGTACTAACACACTATCAACAAATGATCTAAAATTCAATCACAAAACTATGTGTAGCAGATTAAAATGAAGCATTGTATTGTTTCAGAATGCAAAAATCCGACACCGTCATATCGAATCCGCAAGATACAGAAAGAACGCAACAAGAAATACCAAACACAACAGGACAATCGGAATCAAGATATCATTTTAAAATTGGAATATACGGATGGAGGAAAAGATGCCTTTATATTCTAATTTTAGGATTGCTAGTTATGGTCATAATTAACTTAGCTTTAACCTTATGGGTGCTTAAAGTAATGGAATTTTCATCGGTAAGAAGCTTTTCATTATTTTATAAAAAGAAGTTATTTGAAATGTATCCGTATTTTCTTCTTTACCAACAGCGCTGAATACATTATATTTTTACATTAAAAGAATATTCAGACAACTGTTGCATCTCAATTAAAAACTCTTAATTACGAAATTTTATAAAGACCTTTCATTAGCGATTTTATGTACAGTATTCCTAAAGCCGCAGGTTATAATTACTCTAGAAATTTTACAAAAGCTTCTGCGACAAATCATTATTATAAGTCTTTTATTCCATTCGATATTAAAGAAGTAGTTACATTGTTATTTTAAAATTCAACAGAATTTATCGTCAATTTCATAACCGGAATTGAATTGTTCGCTGATAGTTTTAAATAGGTCATAAATTCTTTATAGCAGTTCAGATTACGAACGCTTTAATTAATTTTTACTTGCTTTTGATATAATTAATAATTTTCGGTCAGAGTGTTTCTTTTTTTTGTTAAATAAAATTTTAAGGAGTTTCCAGAAAAAATCAATTTTTTTAAAAATTGAAGTAAATTATTCCGATCTATGTTGAAGATGTTTTCTTATACAATACCCCGGTCAATAGAGCAAATTCTTCTGGGACCCCATACATAACACTTACATCACAATACAATATTTAAAATGTACCATACGATTAAATTAAATTAAATACCAAAAATGAATTTTTATTATATTGTTTATCAACATTTAAATGCAAAAAACGTGTTTTTTTATTCTTTTTTAAGTTGAGGAAAAGTAATGAACCAACTTTAATCGTGTAAAAAGAAAAGTTGTAGAGGATAAAAATACAAATAACAATAGCACCAACTCGACTCGATCGGATAGTAATTTTCCGATAAAAATCGGGTTATTGTTTTTCTTTAAAATTTTGTAGATCCGTATTTTTGTAGCGTAAATCTTTTAGGAAATAGTCAAAAATAATGTTGACATTAGCAAGTATTCAAGATTAGTAGCATTTCTGAAAAGGAAAATGTTGAATATCAGCCAAAAATGTCAAAAATCCTTACTATCAATCCATTTATTGCATGATAATACAGTATAAGTACCGTTTACTCTTGTCAAAAGTACACAATAAAAAAGATCACAATAATAGCAATAAAATTTACAAATAAAATTTTGCTTAAATCAATTAAACAAATAACTAGTTAGTAAGAATATTACAATACTCAAAGAAGTTCGATGTAACACTTTATGACTCGAAATTGTCGTCTATGCATTGAAATGATAAAAACTCCTTAATGCTATAAAAGGCTTCTCTCACTAAGAAATGTTTTATAAACATATAAAAATAATATTTTGAACAATTTTTACTGGAATTAAGGCCTAGGTAATCAACACAAATCAGACAATTTTGCCTGGTATTGTAGCCATGGATCTCATTATTTAGCCTATGCGTTGTATCTCGTGTGCCATATAGTACACGGTTATATTGTAACGGTTGTAGTTCACAAATAATAAAAGAAAGCGACAGCTCTAGCAGTACAACCTAGAGAGATTTTGGCTCGATGTAGCGCACTAAATTCGTGGAGGATCCAGTATTTGTAGTAGTTAGCACAGCAGTGTCCGGTTTAGTAGGAGAGTTGGGGAGGTCCTTGAGGAACTGAAAAGAAATAGACTGCTGCCTAACGAGGCGCCACCTGCTGGGTAATAGAAAGAAATAAAACCGACCAACAAGAATTCACTAGGTTTTACTTAGGGTCTAATACGCTAAAACGAACACAAATCAGAGAGACAAATAGACAATTAAATATAGCAAATACAACTTAAAATACTAGGAGAATATGTGAGAATTAAGAGCTTCTGTCGCATAAGACTTACGGGCGTTAGCAACAACAAATTAATTAAAGCTCGCAATTAATGTGTCGAACTTCAGTTAAGCTTTTTAATTACACCCCAAATTAAAGTAAGATTGAGGATTGGTTACTAAGAAAACTCGACGTACACACGTCACTTATCCACGGTGACTTAAAACTAACTTAAACTTGGAATAAACACGGTAAGGAGCTCCCGCCAACCTAAAAGGCGTTTTGTTTTAGCTTCACCTACTTTATCTAAAGCGCTCAAGCTCTTATGGAACTAGTTAAAAACAAAACCGAACGTCGGTGGTGGAGTCTACCCCGAATAAAAATTTACTCAAATGCTAGAGATTTAAACTGTTCAATGTCACATGTACGTGAGCTTCAAATGAATGAATAGTGAATAGGTTTCTTAAACATTAAAACTTACCTGTATTCTGTAGTATGCAGTTCCGAGAAGGAAGGTTCTTGCTAGCCACAGTATTTGACAGCATCAGAAGATAGATAGATCCAGGATTTCCTTTAAGGGAAGTATACAGCGAAGAACGAAAAGCAAATATGTTTTCTCAAAGCAGCAAACATGCAGCGTAAACGACCCTTCAGCCTGTAGAGTTCATCGGCTGTTGGCAGCTTAAATATATGCGAAACCGTGGTAGTCGTCAAGTTATGTAGCGAAGGGTTCTTAAATAGCCATTCCAGCACCCCAGGAATTATCCAGATTGTAATAAATTAGAATATGAGGTCAACGCAGGTGCTAAAGCATACGTCGTAATTAGAATTAACACAATCACGAAACAAAAAGGAAAAAGTACTTGCGGTGAATGCGGTCGGGTTTAACTTGTAAAATTTTAACTTCACGAGGCACGCCGAAAACACCCAAGTAGAAAGGAAGTAGAAAATGTCCGCTCGTCATCTTCGACACTTTTGTGAATTAAACATTTCCACCAATTGGAAATTAGCAATATGCGCGGCAAATTTGACTGTCGTCGTAAAGTGCTACACACGACCCACGTTTCTAAGAAGGCTCCCGACATACGTTTTACTTTTGCAAATAAACCCGTAACAATATATGTCGTATATACAGGACATAAATGTAAAATTTTCAGCCTAATGAAAGTACTTCTGACATCGTCTCTATACTCTATTTTGTCATTATTCGTATCACTTTACGTTGCAAACCAAATATTCTGTTGGCATGTGTGAGCCTAGCCTGTCAAGACATACGTCATGTGTGACTGAATAAGCGAGAAATAAGCCATACGAATGACTCCCATAGGCAAGAAATTTACCAGGTTACGGATCAAAAAAATACCTCTATTTCGCAGCGACACCATCAACATGTCTCTCCCAGCTCAGATCACCACTCAGAGTGACCTCCAAAAATGTGACCGACTCACTGAATGTGATATCTCTGTGAGTAAATAACGCCTTGTTTGTCTTATCAAGATTAATACTCAGTTTTTCACGGAACCACTCATATATAGACGTATGTGTTTGTTCCAATGAGAGTAATAGTTCTCTTTCATTAGGGGTACAGCTGCTCACATTTGGATCGTCAGCGAACAAGAAGAGCTGAGCATCACTCACGGTTTGAACCAAGTCATTTATAAATATCAAGAAAAGGAGTGACTCTAATACTGATCCTAATACTGAATGTAGGTAAAACCCTGCAATTGTAGCGTAATTAGTTAATGCATAATTGCCATTTAAATTTGTTAATGAAATATATTCAATCGAGGTGAATGCTCTTGTGGTGGTCCAATTGTCGGAAATAAAGAAAAGTTTTGAAGGTGAATATTTTGAATATTCTCATTTTTCGATAAAATGATATTTAATACGCAAAAAATAATGCAAAGATGCTGAAATTGACCAAGCGCGAGATGGTGATGGAGTGGTGGGGGTACCCGACCGCTAGCGGCGTGCTTATAATCGCAGTTTCCCTCAATCTGCGCTAGAGGCCGGGTACCTCTACCACTCCACCGATTGCTCGTTTTCAGTCAATTTCAGTCATCTTTGCATGCATTTTTGCGTTTTAAATATCATTTTATCGAAAAATTAGAATATACTTTTATTCCTTTCCATTTCACCTTCAAAACTTTTTTTATTTCTGGCAATCAGACCACACGAGCATTCAACTTCAGTAAAAATAGTTACAACACACAAGATTCACTGTCACATTTAAACAATTACCAGTAGCTTGCGTAACATGTCCATTGCCTGAGTTCCATCTATGGATCATTCATATTGATTTCTCTTTTTCATGATCTTGCTTTCAAATTTTCAGCCATCGTTGAGTCATGAAAGTTTTGAAGTGATAAACCAGTGTGGCACTAAGCGAAACTAAGTACAGTTCAGACTAAAAGCTACATGAATATGCTGATAAGTCACGAATTCTTCACATTTCCCGTCCTTCTACCGAAGAAATGGTTGATCATCCAGGTTGCACGCCAATCATCTGAAAGGCTTTTCGAATATTCGCCAATACTTCTACAGACAATTTCATGTAGGACGAGTCTAAGTTCAATTAGATTTGGTTCTTTATGATATTCTTGATACAACGATGGATTTTCGCAAACTCTACATATACATCAAAGACAGGTCGCAGTGGAGTGTGGTAATTTTTTCCTCAGTTTCAATTTCTTTGATTACTTAACCATTATTTGAAGATTTGATCATACTGTTCTAACTGGTGTCCTTTCTTTCCCATACGAATAAACAAATAATTGAGTTGTTTATTGTTGACGGTACATTGACACACTGAATGAAACCTATTCAGGTCTTGCACGTACTACCGATCTTAAGTAATATATTACACCTGTCTCTATTACCGTATTTATATGCTTTGATTTATGAATCCTCGGCAGAAATACGTATTTAGGAACAGTTTTACTCTGCATATTAAGCACGGCCGTTTTGTATACCTCTTAGATAACTATAAAAGTCTATTACTGCAAATGTACATGTAATGAAATTTAGGTATTTCAACGTTAGCATAAATCAAATGTCGTCGCCACGGGTTACTCCCGGACCAGTGGTGAAAAATTCACAACATGAAGTCTCAGATATACTAGATGCATCAATGATGATCGTTAGAGGACCTTCATGTTGCGAATTAGCCGTTGCGTCTTATTCTGGTGTCTGATGTCGGAAATATGCATGATAAGCTTCGTGAGGTGGAACCGATTTATGCTTGTACTTGCATCCGACAGGCAGTACCTCGAAGACTTAAGGCTGGCAGTTTCAGGACGAATTCTTCCGCGATCATGGCGTCGCAAGCTTCGTGACGTGTGTAGGCGAGCGTGTGACTGCAGCGTAGATGTAGTCAAAGGTTTGGGCGTCTCGGTTTCGTGACGTGTACGAATGAGATCGTTGACAGCTATGTAATAACGAGACGTTAATCTGTTGTTTCTCTGAACCAGCGATGCACTCGTTAAGTACGGTCGATTGAAGTGATGTTGTCTAAGCATGGCGTCAACTGCGTCTTTTCCCATTAAATCAAACCTATTAGATATGTCAACGTTGTCATAAATAAAATGTTTGTAGTAAAACGTATGTTGCTACACAGGTTTTCCTCAACAACATTCAATGTAGTTTGCCTTATACCTGGAAACAGCTCCATATTGTATGTCGACCTCAGCTTCGATCTTTTCCTTTTTTTCGAGTTACATTCTTTTGATTCCACTATTTCATTTTCTCGAATTCCATGTAGATAAATTTTACTTTCTCCTTAGACACACTTATGAGAGATTCTTACAGAAGAGTCTGGACTTCATTGATAAATTTTGTGATTTTAGAACGACCAATTCGTGACAAGTTTATCCATATTACACTACCGCCAAAACTAAGGTATGGCTATTTCGACTTTTGGTTATGCTTATCGGAACAACTCCGGTAAAGTAAGACCAAACCATTCTTGTAGATTCCATAACCAAGAGTTTCTGCGACTTGCGACGTTTCTTCGGCCAATAATTTTAGTTTCTATAATGAGATGCAGTAACAAATATCCAATATACACGTCAAATGGTTTGATGTTAGAGCGAAGATATCTTTTCTGGTTCCCATTAATTTTGCGTTGCGTCGGTATCCATAATTTGCTGATTTTTCATAGTTCGTTTTTTGAGTACAATACCAGTGACGTATTTTATTTTTTGTGAACATTAAAACTATCGTACGTATGTTTATTATATCTTCTATTATCCATCCAGGTTTCTGTCGCTTCACTTATTTTCTCCCGTGTATATGTGTATGAATTTCTCTATATTTTGTTTCTTCTTTGTTTTGTATTTTCTTTTGTCATCCAGAAGAAGAAAGAGCAAATGTTTTCTGCAAATAGAGTAACAAATTCAACAGTCTTACTATTTGAAACAAGTTATGGGCAGAAGTGACGGCACTCATTGTTTAAAGATTCCTTAATATTATCAGGCTGATCAACACGGCTGAATACCTCAGAGAGGCCCAAAAACTCAACAAGAGTATGCTCACCAATTTCTTCAATTCTATGAAAATTGATCGATCGACACCAAAGATGTGATGAAATTTGAGGAGACACCAGATCGGCGGATGTCTTATTTATACGGGGTGGACCGATTTCGATATGATTGCAGGGTATTTCGGTAACTATTACTGTTAGAGCAAAACTGTTCACCTAACATTAGGCCAACTTTTGAGACAAATTAAACAGCGAAAACAAAAATTTGCTATCTTTTTTCATTTTTGATGCAGGGACCAAAATTGAATTTTTCCAAATTTCGATAGGGTTCCATATCTCATATGTTGATAAAAATTCAGAAAAAGTGTAATGACATTTCTTGTGTAATTTTAGCGTAGAATCAAACGGAGTAGTCAGTTTCTAACTTTGGTCACCAATAGTCGAGATGCCACATAATCTTAGTTTTTTTTAAATGGAAACCATAGTTGACTTTGACTTCATTCAAATCCTTATTTTGTAAGCTTTTCAACAATATATAGTTTATAGAGGTTCTTTTAGAAAATTACGGAATTACAAGCGAATTTGTTAGTTTGCACTTAGGCCATGCAATAATTTAAAACAATGAAACACAGCACATCTGTCAAAACAAAGCAAATTTTGTTTCGCTGTTTATTTTGTCTCAAAATGTTGGACTAATGCCAGTAACAGTAACAGTAATAGTTACCGAAATACCCTGCAATCCCATCGAAATCGTTCCACCCTGTACATGAACAAAATACTTTTATTACGTCGTCTTTTTCAGAAGTGGAAATAGATCAAAAGATGGTATTACTCGTATATTATGGGTGCAATTAGGGGTTCAAGGGAAGAACGAAAGGTGTAAGAGTTTGATTTCTGGAAACACATTGTACCGTTCTTGTTTACTTTATGACCATGTCGCATAAGGATATCATTATTTTTCAAGGGCTCCTCAAATGTTTTACGTTTTTCTTTATGTTATAACTTGTTCTCGTATCAATTCCTGATGATTCCACATAAAGGTGAAGTACGCATACGGTGGTTTCTGTGACAATTTCAGAAATGTATACTTACTTCCCCAATTGCAGTAAGTACTTTTAAATATTCGTGTGTATTAACAAGACTGTCAACGGTGCCAATCATGACGGACCATCCTGCTTCCATACCTATTCGCGAAACTTTATTATCTTTATTATTAAATTTTTTGATAAAATTAAACTAATGTTTTTGTAAAAGTATTCTATATAAAACCAAAAAAAAAATAAGATCGTTTTTGTATTCAGTGACTTTATCGCTATAAAATAAATAGCTTCCTGATACAAATATATAACTATTACATAAGCCCTTGTTTTTAAAGTCACCTTTTCATATTTTTGTAAAATTATTTATTGTTGTATCTGATTCTCAAAATTAATTAAATAGTATTTGCGCAAATCTCCAAAAGTACATAAGAAATTCCTCGATTTTTGTAAATCTCATATTATAGAAGGTTTAATCTATTTCTACATTATACCACCTTTTTAGATTCGTTTTTAAATTACAGAAATTGATCAAATTTACATTTACTAAATCCAACTTAACTTGTAAATCTCCATTTGTCTGATATCTTACTTTACTTTCGAATACTTTCACGGTAGCGAATTGTAATTTTTAAGAGATTCGTTTTATAATTATTCAATCATCGAAAAAAACGAGTTTTATTAAATATTTGGCTTATATTTTTGACTTAATTCGAGCATCGATTATCTATATCGTATTTGACTTTAAAAATAGAACGAATTATGCTTTTGTTGCGACAGATGGTAGGTAACAATTTTTTTAAATCACCGCATTAAATTTAAAAGTTTTGTGATCATAAAATAATATTTTTTATAATTTAACGGATGTTCAAAATATTTATGTTACCTACTGTTTGATAGAAAAACTGAAGTTTAAAGTTTAACAAAACATTATTAAAATTATTATTATTTTTTGTTTCTATCGTGAAAACTTCATCAGGACTAAGACTTGAAACATATAACCAAGACTTTTTCAATTTAGAATCTGGTTTAGTGTAGAAGTTGATTACTTGACTTTTAGCAGGTTACCCTAAACTTTTTTTGCTTGTTTTAAATTGTACCGGGTGACCCAATAAGACTCTTCCTCGGCCATATCTCGGGAACCGTTTGTCGTATGACTTTGGTGTAAAAAAACTATTAGGTAAATCGGCTATGAAGAATCGCAGAAAAATATTTTCAAGTTTTAAAAATGACCACCAGAGGGCGTAACTGCCATCTTAAATTTTTAAATTGCATTTTCTATTAATTTCGCATAATAAACAAAAATTTTTTCACATTTGTAAAGAGAACCAGTTTATCTATCATTTTCGTAAAAACAAAAATTCAGTTATTTTAAAAACAAAGATGGCGAGGGGGTGTTCAATTGTTTTTGCAATAACCTGCTTTAACTTCTTAATGGTTTGACCGATTTTAACAAATTTGGTATCGTTGAAAATAACATTCCTTAAGCAATAAGAAATATAGTTAAATTAGTTGAATCCTTCTCCGCCAGGGGTTAGTTTTGACACCATGACCCAAATTTTAAAAAATCAAAAAATCAAATGGAATGATATGACTTTTTCTTTATGATAAAGTAGCCAAATAACATCCAAATATGCCAGTGAAAACCATTTTTCAAAATCTCGTTCCTAATCTCAAATATTGGGAAAACGAGAATAATGGATGTTTGAAGATCGAGGACCGCGCGGTAAAACTATTAAAAATTTAGCACAAAATGAATAAGATGTTAAAAAAGACAATTGCGAGTCTAAATAGTATTCATATAGGTATTATTTGAAAAAATATATATTATCCGAACATTCATGTTGCTCCAAAGGGACTAAACGCATTTTGAACTTATTGTCACTTTAATATTACTCTCATAATTTTAACCTTTAATTTAAAAAGTTAGCCTAAAAACCTAAATAAGTATACTATATCCAAATTCGAATATGTTAGACCATCTATTTTGGAACCATTTACAAAGATTTTAAGTAGGTATAATATACTTACTTTACGGAATCCTTTTATGAAATGGTCTGTGGTTCTAAAAAACCGTTTTTAATAAAACCCATAAAAGGAAAAAAAAGGATCTAACGGCGACACAGGTGTTCAAAATGGCCTCCGTTATTTTGGATGGACATCTAAAGACGCTGATGTGTTGAAAGAACAGCATTTTCAATTTCAGCTCTTGGGATGTTCAAGATGGCATTCTGATTCTTGCAATCATATCCTCGCGGGAAGTTGGCCTTGTTGCTAAGACTATATCCTTAATTCTTCCCCAGAGATAAAAATCAAGGCAGGTTAAATCGGGAGACCTTAAAATATTTAATAAGTTTTAATATGTGCGCAATTATAAACAGAATCATTCCAAAATGCAACATCCAAAGATTCTTGTGTTAATATAATATATGATATAATATAATACACGATTATTCACGAGTGATCACATCAAGACTGGAGGAAGATTGAATTTTACTAACCAAAAGAACAAGCCGGTTTTCGATCTGCTTTTGGAACTAACGATCATTTACAAAGTATCAAGACCTCATCGAAAAGACAGTTGGAGTACAATAGACCATTGACGCTCTTGTTCATAAACTTTCATAAGGCTTTGATACGGTCGAGTTAAAGGCTCTGGTTAAAAGCATTGGAGGAGTGTCAGGGTAGATTATAGGGTACCAAAACTGATCTATAACATATACAATAACGCAACTATGTCGATTAAATTACGCGAAAGACAGCCAACCTATCGAAGTGGGAAGAGAAGTGCAGACAGGGAGACCCTATGTCCCCAAAACTCGCTTCACTAACCGTATTAGGAACATGCATTTAAAAAGCTCGACTGGGGACTCAAGAGTGTATCACCATAGATGGACAGAATCTTTAATCACCTCCAGATTTCGCTGACGACATAGTCCTTGTAAGCTTGACAATCTCGGGGAAATAAAACAAATGCTCCACGAACTTAACCACGCATGGCCGAGATTGGTTTGAAAATTAATTTCTCTAAAAACCAAGATCGGCACTAATTTGGGGTTTTGAGTGAACGTATCAGAGATCTGAAAAACACCCAAATCGAAGAGGTCGATAAATATGTATACTTAGGTCACGAGATGCGCATTTTAAGGGACAATCAGACCTGCAAGCTGCATAAGAGGATCAACCTTGGATGGGCCGCCTATGAGAAACTCAGGTATATCTTCAGAAGCGACATTCCTTATCTGCTTAAAACGAAAAGTGTTCGGACCAGTGTATTCTTGGCCGGTCGCGCTTACCTACGGAGGACTTATTAACCTTAATCATCCACATTTCCGAAAAACTAAGGGTCGTACAACGAAAATGGAAAGGTCGATGCTTGGAGTGAGCCTGAGAGATCACATTAGAAACGAGGAATTACGACGAAGAACAGGAGTGACGGACGTCATCAAGCGAATAGCTACACTAAATGGAACTGGGCAGGCCACATAGCCCGGATGTGCGACGACCGATGGACGAGGAGATTACTGGAGTGGAGGCCACGCAGCGATAAGAGAAGCCAAGGAAGACCGCCTACCAGATCGGACCAACGACATAAAAGAATAACAACCAACTGGATCTCAGACAGGACAAGATAGAAATAGGTGGAATGCCATGAGGGAGGCCTGATGTCCAGCAGTGGACGTCTCAAGCTGGTTGATGATGATGATGAATACATCACTTGGGTTTAAGATTCCGTGGACTTTGATGACAATACCTCAACATAAAACTATAATGTTCAAACGATCTTTTACGTACAATATGGCAATTCAATGGAATCAAGTACCCGAGGAATATAAAAATATTGAGTCTCAGTTGTTTTAAGAAGAAAATGTTTACAAGGTGTTTTTGAGTTAACCTCATATTTTGCATAAAAATAACCAAATTGGCATCACCTCCTATAGTTTTAATAAAATTAATGCAATTTAGTATTTGATATGTCACATAAAATAAGCCTCTGCAGTATTCATTACTCTTATCGTTCTCTCTATCGACTATTCTTCTCTTTCGTCATTATTTTTTTTTCTCTTAATTATTATTCTTAGTTTTATTAAGGGTTAAGTGGAAGAGCAGCTATGCTGAACTTCGCCCCCGTTTAATTTGTATCTTCTATGTATGTATACGTTTTTTATTCATAATAATAAAGCACAATAATAATAATAATAAAAAATACTGAAGCTATTTTACGGCGAATAACATTACAAAAACTTGCCTTGGAGGCCAAGGAAACAGGCTTCCTCTTCCGATCCAACGGTCAGGGAAGGTGGCATCTAAATACTGGCGAACAGCAAGAGCATAATGGGCGAGACAACTATCATGCTGGAAAAACATATTTTGGCGGACGTCCATTAAAATTGGAAGAACATTTTCTAAGAAATGTAGGTATGTTCGACCATTTAATGTTCCGTCCAAAATAAACGGACCAACAACCCGTCCTCCAATTATCCTACACCAAACATTTACACTATATCTCTTGATGCTGGACTTCTCCAAACCAGCGCGGATTATTTCGGGCCCAAAGGTGCGCATTATGTAAGTTCAATTGCCCATTACTACCGAAAGTGGCTTCATCAGTCCACAACACATTTGACAGAAATTGAGGATTTTCTGCTACCATGTTTAATAGCCAGTGGCAAAAATCTATCCTTCGGTCGAAATCCGGAGGAGTAAGGCCTTGGTGTAAGTTGATATGGTAGGGGTGTAGCCTAAAATAGCAAAAAATGTAAAAAAACATGGGGGTTTATAATTTGAGTGTAAAGTAGATTAAACTTTATAAAAAGAGGTATACCTCTTACATACCTCTGAGTTTGAATAATGCGAATTTGGGGATTGATTTCTATAGATGCCAGGATATTAATAACATTTTGTTCGTTATTTTGCCTATTTCTCCTATTCATGACAGGTCTACGGATGCTACCCGTTGTTACAGGCGCTGGGCTAAACGCACAAACACGCGGCGATGGTATCGCGGTCGATTCGGATAGCGCAAATAGAAGGTGCGAGCAGCGATAATCCCATTTTGAAAACATTCAAAATAGATCGCCAGCATATTAAATGCTTCTTGGTTAGAAATCGGCATTTTAAAAAAGATTACAAATTCAAAAAACTGCACTTTCTGAATGTAAACATAATAAAATAATTTACAAAATTACGATTGTCATTTTATAATGCATCGTGTTCCATTTGTTTAATTTTCCAAAGCCTAAAGTGTAGGGTGCTTTTACTTTACTTTAAAACCAAGCCAAGACTTACCTTGTTTTTCATTATTGCGATTAAAAAGTTATACCTTGTACTTTTTAATTTTCAAATATATTATATTATTTTGGCAAAGATGAACTGAACTACCTACCTATCTTTCTTTTTTCCAAGACCACGCAAACTACTAGATTTGGGGCATCAAATTTTACAAAGAATCTTTGTAAATGGTTCCAAAATATATGGTCTAACATATTCGAATTCGGATATAGTATACCTATTTAGGTTTTTAGGCTTACTTTTTTAATTAAAGGTTAGAATTACGAGAGTAATATTAAAGTGACAATCAGTTCAAAATGCGTTTAGTCCCTTTGGAGCAACATGAATGTTCTGATGATATATATTTTTTTAAATAATACCTAAATGAATACTATTTAGACTCACAATTGTCTCTTTAACATCTTTTCATTGCTAAATTTGTAATAGTTTTAGAAAATTTACCGCGCGGTCCTCGATCTTCAAACATCCATTATTCTCATTTTCCCAATATTTGAGGTTAGGAACGAGATTATAAAAAATGGTTTTCACTGGCCTATTTGGATGTTATTTGGATACTTTATCATGAAGAAAAAGTCATATCATTCCATCTGATATTTTTGATTTTTTTTAATTTGGGTCATGGTGTCAAAACTAGCCCCCTGGTGGAGAAGGATTCAACTAAATTAACTATATTTTGGTTGATTCTTATTGCTTAAGGAATGCTCTTTTCAAATTTGTTAAAATCGGTCAAACCGTTAAGAAGTTAAAGCAGGTTATTGCAAAAACAATTAAACACTCCCCGCCATCTTTGTTTTTGAAATAACTGAACTTTTGTTTTTACAAAAATGATAGATAAACTGGTTTTCTTTACAAATGTGAAAAAAAATTTTTGTTTATTATACGAAATTTATAGAAAATGCAATTTAAAAATTTCAAATGGCAGTTACGCCCTCTGGTGGTCATTTTTAAAATTTGAAAATATTTTCCTGCGATTCTTCATGGCCGATTTACTTAATATTTTTTTACACCAAAGTCATACAACGAACGGTTCCCGAGATATTGCCGAGGAGCAGTCTTATTGGGTCACCCGGTACATCTCAATCAAGCTTTACGGTTATAATTTCGAAACGGTCTAAACCCGGAAGGCGTTTATCTCCGGTTCTGGATGCCTCCATCCTTACATGCCGCTTTATCAGATTTAGTGATTATTAATTGATCATTAAAACACAACCAAAATCGTTTGAATGGTTGTAATTTGATTCGTATACCATTGAAAAACGTATTGGTTTGTCATATGTTATACGTATAGAAAACTACGTTAATTGAATGATTTTATTAATAGCAGAAATATTTTTGGTTGTTCAAAGTGTAATAAGTAATACGAGACAAACATTATAAAAACATTTAATGGAAATTGTTCATACTTTTAAAACCCACGCTGTATAAGTAGGTGTTTTTATCCTTCTTAAAAGTGTTTATCCCTAAATGTCTTATACATATTTATAGCTGACATACATTTCCATAAAGTAAAAACAAATAACCTACGTTATTATTTGGTTTGAAAGGGGTAATGAATAAATAATCACTTGTAAAATCTGTTACCGAATATTTTTTAATGTACCTTTCCTTTTATTTTTTACTCCCGTTCCAAATTAAACATTTCTTTGTTCTTTAGTTTTTTTTTTTATATTTGCGTGATAATTTACGAACTTGTTATTTTAATCTTAAATAAAAAAAATCAAAGAAAATTCAATGTACTACAATTTATTATAAAAAATGTTTTCATGTAAATTTAGTTTAACAGTAAAATATAACAATGGTCGCACTAGTAATAATTTCGTAGTGAAATATTCTATAGTTATAAGTTTGATTAAATAATTCTAGAAACTCCTGATATCTACTATTACAGAACGATTGATTTTTTTTAACGCAATGGGGCGCACATGACTAATCTGTTTCTTCCAATGGCGTAACAATATATTACAAAGTAGTAATTAAGATTTTGTTACAGATTTGTTGTTTAGGTATTACATTTAAAAACAGAAATAAATATTTAATACTGAGAAAGTCGCTTAGAAATCTACCCGTAGCTTGGTGTCGGAGAGTGGGTCGCAAGACAAAAACGAAGAACGTTGTTGAAAGTTTCTAAAGCGACAACGGTCGCCACTTACAGGGACCTAGTAATTATCTTTAAGCGGTAGGTCTTAATGAAAGTAAAACAAACTAACTTGTGGTAGAAGGACTAGAGAATATATTATGTCGAGATTCGCCAAAATAAGGCGAGACAATAACAAATTTAAAATAACTAGAGGCACAGAGTATACAGATTATAACAATTAATACATCAGTCTGATAATATAATATAAATTTTAATTAATATAATTTAGCAGCTTTGAAGTGTATAGAATGTATATTGACAAATATTTCCACTCTTCGAGAAAGAAATTTAGTAAAAGTAAGTTTTTTTAATATTCCAGGTAGAAGTTCTAAAAATTTACAAAAAGGCGATATAGCCACAATCGCATTTTAAATTGATAATTCTTACGGCGTTCAACAAAACCATGACAAATCTACAGATTGGTATTGCTACATAAATAACACATTTGTTATTTATAATAAGACCAATTTGTACAACGCACAAGACCGAAGTAGAAGCAGACGGTTAGTTTACCGCTTTAGATCTATTAGACTTTGTGTTCTGCTGGAAGGTCTTATTTTCTAAATGTATTTATCGTTGTAGGCTGTAATCGGTACAGATAGTTTGAGCACAAAAATGGTGTGCTAGTTTCGATGCGTGCGATAGGTGCAAACTTACGTAATAATTGAAAAATGGCAAGTTCATCAGTAGCGTGCAATATTATCTTCCACTGAGAAATTGAAGCGTTCAAAATGTTGGGTCTACGGCAATGTAAAAATCATAGTACTGCTGAAATAACGACTACCGGAAGGACAGTTTCGATAAAACGAAGTAGTGCTTCAAGCAAGACCAAATGCATGTTCAGTTGTCTATCTGGAAGGAACTTTCAACAGGACAGAATGCTGGACGTTCTATCATTAAAATTAAAAAATGGACTGTGCCAAATTGGATACTTTCTTCTGCGGGTTTATTAGTAATTGCTATGTGAAGGTTTAGAAATAGAGAAAAGCGAACAATTCTCAACAGGTCGCTTTTTACCATTTAAACAAATCTTGGGTGGAATAGTGAATGCTCGAAATTTGTCCAATTTTGGGAAAACGAAGTTTACTGGTGATCAGTTTACCGCAGAATATTTAAAACACATTTATAAGTCAAAGTTGCACTGTGGGGCTTCACAACTGCTAACTTATACACCCGAAAAATATTGACCGATTTCTTGTAGAAGCTTAACTAAAAGCTTTGTATTGCGCTAAATATTTCTCGACAGAACCGCGTTTTTGCAAACCTAAAATGTGTGACTTAAACGTTTTTACAATAATACTCCTCTATTCTCACACGTAGGAATTGACTATGCGGGCCCAATACTGATAAAAGATTGCAAAACCATTGGCACCAAAACTATAAAATCGTATATCTGTTTATTTGTTTGCTTAGTTACAAAGGGCATTCATATTGGCTTCTAACTGATCTGCAGCTTTTTTGGCCGTTTCAAGACACAGAAACAAACCATTTTCAATAACTTCGAACAATGTCAAATACTTTGTAGGTACCGCAAATCAAATGCCTGTAAGTATTTTAAAAACACACAGTATTAACATGAAAATCACAAAATTTTCATCTGAGCAAGGCATAACATTGGAATTAATTGTTTGCACTCCCACGAACTCCCTATCAGGGACGAATATAGAAAAGTAGCAATTGAGTTAAAGAAAGAAAACTGGAGTAAAATTACTTAAATCTCAAAATGGTAATCATAATTCTTCGCTTACTTATGTAGATTTTCAAACCCTATTGATTTTGAACAGAGTCGGACTCAGCCATAGTTGTTTTGTTACAATATTAACTAATTGATAAAATGATACAATCTTATTCGTGCCCGTGTCATCTCTTGGATTTGAGTGCTCTCGATCTTTTGGATCTCATTGATCTTTCAATCTCTTTACTGGTGTACCCGTTAACTTCAAAGGCATATGTTCGAGTTCCTCTTAAAAGTTTTCTAGTCCATAAATTCTTTGAGCTCGTGCCGTCAAAATTTTGAAGATTTCGTACTGGGTGACGGTCTACTAAGGCATGCTGTCCGTGTGTGTAGATTATCTGTACACTGTGTGGCATAGTGTGTTTCTCGTTTTTCACCAGCACATTTAAAAAGCCAGGCTGCAAAGCCTAACTAATTTGCCACACAAAATTTATAGTAAATAACAAACAAATCCTAAATACAGATTCACGGCTTAAACGCATTGAAATCAACTAATACGAAATAAAATTCTTATTGGAAATTGAATTATTACCATAAATTTAAACCTAAATCAATATTCTGTGGTTAAAGTGTAAAAACTCAAAACCAAAAAAAAAACTTAAAGCAAATACAAATTTATAAAAAATTACTAAATTAATTAATTTGGATCTTAAACTCAATGTGTTGTGGGAATTTCTGTAATTCGGAACCCCAAGGGTCGATAAGGACAATATGCCAACAATACTGCTTCCCTTAACGTATTTTCAATTCACACTTGAAAAAATTATAAGTTTGTTATGTAGATATTCAAAATAAAAAAAATAATTAAGAAGTCGCTTAAAAACCTACCCAAAGCTCGGGTATTGGGTCGCACGGAGGTTTCAAAGAACCTTGAGGGGAGGTTTCTAATGTGACACTGGGCGCCACCTAGAAAGTCCTAGTGAACTATTCTTAAGTCGTAGGCCTTAAGGAAAGTAAAACACACCAACTCGTAGAAAAGAAACTAGAGAATATATTCTGACGAGAATCAATATTACAATAGTAAGACAAACAATAAAATTCAAGATATGGCTAGCATCAGCACGTAGATATGGGTTAGACATTGAAGCGTGATAACTAACGAGTGGGTTTTTTAGAGTGACCCCAGGTATTCCCTTGGTGCGAGCAAGTCGTCCAGTAGTAATTATAGATAAACAATACCAGTGAATAGGAAGTTAATTTTTCAGGTGGACATTTAATCTCTCAGGTGGAAATTCTAGAATGACAAGATGGCGATGGAACCAGATGTGGATTTTGAAATAAAAGTCAACTTACGACAATATAGTTAATTAATTAGAAAAAGCAATTCAATTACTTCAAGGAGCTTAATCTGTACGTTGAAGTTCAGCAAATATCAAGTCGGAAATGACTAAAGTTCCGACCAGAATTTGGGAAAAAAATTTATCCTTCTTAAAATTAGACAAAAAGTAAGGTTGATTAACCCATTTGTTTCCACTGTACTTATTTGAATACAGGGAGATCATATTTTCTTTTTTTTAATGAAGACATGTTGCATTGATTTTAGATTTTACTGATAAGTTGAAGCAGATTGGTACTATTGTTTTATGTAAAGTTTGGTAGTTTTCCGCTTCATTTTATAGAAAATACATAACCTATGTTTTCACTATAAATTGTGGAAGTGTCACGCTAGGAAAAACTGCATTTTACTTTAATTCGCCCAACAAAAAGTGTTGGTTATCCTGCGAAAATCTGATCTTAGGTAAGTACTTTAGGCTGTTATTTATGTAAATTGCATTTTACTAATGTCACTGCATAGATTTTACTCTATATTTATGGGTGTACTCGTATGGCTACAATGGGAACACCACATAGTTTTACTGGATGCTCTACTTTTAGGTATAATCATGGATTTTGGAACCATAAGTAGTGGAACTTTTTGTGGTGGTAGATCCTATAAACATTTGCAATCATCCATAGACGACATTGATGATAAGGACGAACGACGTTGTTCTCATTTGACCTGATGCTGATTATCAAACCGATGAGGAAGATATGGACGAAGATGAACTTCAAAGAGACATTCTTCCGTTTGTTGTACTTGAAGATATAGAATTCCTTACACAGAATCCCTCTGATAGCGAGTCGGACGACGACATAGCCTTGTCGACTTTTGCAAATAGGACAACTCCTCGTGAGCTTTCAAAGAAAGGCCTCGTGTTGAAAAAAAATTTGCCCAACTGGACTCGAGACATTGTGATATAGCTATGACGGAAGGGAATGGATATCAAGTTTGTCAAAAAAGAGTTAAAGAAGAAATTACCGGACTGACGCCCGTGGAGATTTTTGAAAAATTCAACAATTTACCCTTAGGATTGAAGGTAGTTTTGGATTTATTAAAAAATGTAAAAAACCCGCACCGAACTGCGAGAGAAAGAAAAGAATGAAAAAAGAAGATCGTGGTTTCTTTGACTATCAATATGACAAAAAAAATTTGCTTCTCGTAGTTAGGTGGAAAGATAATAACATTGTAACAATGGTGACAAACTACGACTCGGTACATCCCCTTGGTAGAGTCAA
This sequence comes from Abscondita cerata, assembly GCA_030710515.1. Classification (NCBI taxonomy): domain Eukaryota; kingdom Metazoa; phylum Arthropoda; class Insecta; order Coleoptera; family Lampyridae; genus Abscondita; species Abscondita cerata. Next base: position 48,116 of record JALBCR010002043.1, read on the forward strand.
ACGTTGGGTTAAGGTAAAGAGAGAAAAGTTAGATGTGCCGCAACCCCATTTATTTGCTAATTATAACTGAGGAATGGGGGAAGTTGATTTGCTAGATCAGGGTGTAAATAATTATCGGCCGAGTATCCAGGGTAAAAAATGGTGGTGGCCCCTCTGGAACCACATGTTGGCACTAAGTGGAGTAAATGCTTGGGAACTACATTGCTTAGTAGGTGGAGAGATGGATTTACTACATTTCATTAGAGGTATCGCGCGGCTTAAGCATGTACACAAAAAGACGACATTTTCCACCACCCATAAAGTATTGTAAATGATACTGGAGGACATTTTCCGAAAAAACTTGAAAAGCAGTTGCGCCGTCGTCAGTGCCATTAAAGAGCAAGGTGGATATGCTCCAAGTGCAAAGTTACTCTGTGTTTGGAAAGGGAGCGCTTTGTAAAGTTCCATGAAACCTAGATAACCAGTTTTCCTTATGTCTTCATAATTATAATAAAGAATTGATCTAGAACATTTTATTATTAAAAACGTACCCTTGTTCCCGTTGTACTCATTTGAGTACACGTATTTTTCAAACAAATTACAAAAGATTTTTTGAAAACAGTCTTAACAGTACGTTTAGTATACACAATATTTACCCAAAAAACAAGTATTAGCAGAATGTTAAGAAAAAAATGTTCGTGGGACCAAATGGGTTAAGAGTAAGGTTGGTTGCCTGTCGCCAGAAGAAATAACATCATAATTCACAAATAATCCGACGCTTTATTCGAAAAGAGCGGCATAATGAAAAATTATAACGACTTAAAACAAATATATCTTTAGGAATTATAATCATACGAAACGGAGCCACGTAATCGATATATTGTGACTTCAATCCTTGAATTATCTATCACACTAGGACATTCAAAATTGGGCGAATTTTAGAAAGAAGTTTGTTTCTTAGATATTATTCGAGCGACAGTTTTTAATACCGATTTCACACAGTAATAACAAATTACATCTTTTGTATTTTTATAGTAGCAACATTTAATAATCATACTCAAAATGAGTGTCTTAAAAAATATAAATGAACGCAATTTAATGAATAAAGCGCTTAAATACATTTTCTAGAAACCAAAAAGGTTGAAGACGCTTCCTCCTTTACATTCAATTTTCTATAAATGCAACGTTAATACCACATCTTATATTTCATTCTACATTCAAAAGAATAATTGTGCAAAAGACTTCTTAACGAAGAAAATGCAATTAAGAGACTTAGACGAACCTTTTGCACTATAATTTGAATAATTATTTTGATTAATAATCGTAAAATTTTTTTTTTCAGCAAGGAATGGGACAACTTAGAATAGTGGCTGGTGGCTTAAAACTAGAGGGTAGAGCATTCGTTATAGACGCTCTTATAGCAAGTACAATACGATCAAGAGCCGGTCAACCCATTGTTATCGAATCTAGTAAAAATTTTACAATCACAACGAGAAATGCTGACGGTATACTGGATAACCGAATATTTTTAGGTAAATATGATTTTCCTTTGACGAGCAAGAACTTTTTTCAATTTAAAAAGTTTCAACAAATAAAATAAAATATTTAATAAGGTAGTATAAGATGTGTTGCTAAACAAAATTAAATTTTCTTCCCGTGCGGGTTTTGAGTAGTTTCCGGCGCAACAACGATATTGCTTATTTATTCGACACCGGCTGAGTTGTAATATTTAAATTTGTTTAATGGCGGATATATCGCTAATTTGTCAAATTTCTTTCAGGAAACGATCGCTTCAGTGCCTAACAGATAACTTTAAAGTAATCAATACCAAGGGAACCGTACTGTTCTCGGCGGACCACAAAGAAGTTATCTTAGGAGTAGATTTACTAAGAATAACTGGCGAAGGGGGTACAACTTTCCATGGTTCCGTACAAACTCCTTTAGTTCGTGCAGAGTCCGGCCACGATTTAAGGTTTGTAAGTTTTACGATATCTCAACGGTAATATAACCAACGATTAAGACGGCATCTGCCACTTAACTCTTCTTGCATACTAATTTCTTGAGCAAGTTTTACGGGAATTCGGAATGTACAAGCATCTGTTTTTACAATATATTTCTTCTTATGCCCGTTTTATGACTTGGTGCATTCCTACTGTCAAACTTACTCGTTTGTGAATTCGATCTGCAACAGATGTGCTTTGTTCGTATAAGATATATGATATCAACATCGTCAAAATGCAAATTCGGCTACTTTTGTACACTTTATTATAAAAAGAGAAGAAGGAAAAAAATTACCACTGACACTTTGTTTTCTTACGTTTGTTTTGTACACATCCTTCACACCAATAATCAGTCATACTATACTTACAATTCTGGTCGTACGAGCAACGTAATTGCGATGTTACATTTGAAAGTATGCAATTTGTCATCTAATGATAAATTACTTAATTTACTTTTCAAAAAATGTATGAGATAAATTTAATAACGCACTACGTTTAATCAATACTTAAATTTATGAGTGACGTAAATGTATAGGTAATGATAATCACTTTATAAATTTGTAAAAATTATACGGTTCATACTATGTATTTGTAATAAATTAAAAGCAAACCTTTTTTTATAAACGTACGCCCAACTCAAGTTTCAAAATTCCTTCCATTATATTAATTCACAATATTTTAAAAACAACAATTATAAACGATTTGCAATCTTTTTTTCAAATAGTTAATCAAAATTTAAGCTAACGGGCGTTCAAATAAAATACTAACCTGGGCAGGACGTCGAATAGATTTAATTATTTTTACAGTGTACACTAAAGGAAGTACAGCAAAATAACACGTGGTTGTGTGGAACTATTTATTAAAACGTGACATAAATAGTTACATCCCAAAAGAAGTTAACGACAATTTTGAATTAAAAACGTAACATAAAGAGGGGTTTCACCGTAGCTCAGTGGGAGGGGGTGGTTGCGACATCATTTGCCTTCGCGAAATGATAAGGTCAAAGTCAATTGTTGCAAAATCGTCTATAACAGTCGGCTCTTGATCACTGAAAGCCTGTCCGGAGGGTACTTCTAATTGACTTATCTTAAGAAAGTACTGCCACAAATCTGTTAAAAGTTAACACAGCACACAAAAATAAAATAAAATTTAAATTAAAAAGGCTCTTTAAAAGAGAAATCTACAAGATTTGTTGCATTTAACTAATAACAAAACTTTCAAATATATAAAGTATGTACGCGATTAACATTACAGAAACTATCTAATTTAATTAAATGTTATCTGCGTTACACTCACACAAATTAAACCAGAAACAAATCTGACAAAAACAAAACTGACCTTGAGCGTCTTGCATTAATAGGTTAAATATACACACAAAATGTCCAATCACTTAATGATAGCGCCTCGAAAATTAAATAAATACGAAAAACTTTGCGACAGTTTATAATTTACATCATGACTTTTAAAGTCTTTTTTAATTTTGCTATTGTTCACATATTTAGTTAAAGGTCACAGCTTATTGTGAACCCGTGCTCGCTGAGATTAAAAATTCAACCAGTGGTTGTTGTTAGAGCGGTACGAAGACGATAGAAACGAAGACAAGAAGTCGGATCAAAATAATAATTTTTAATAAACGCAAAAAAAGTGACAGGTCTGACTCTGTACAATGAATTATTTTTGAATATTCCAACTAAATAGGAATTTAAGTTTGTGGTACGGAAAGTTTAAAACCGCAACATCGCGAAATTGGGTGAGAACTTTAAGTTCCCAGTAACGGGGAAAAACACCCCCTAACTAACTTCAAACTTGAAATTTATGTATTCCCGGTACTCATACGTGCGTTATACACGCAACTAAAACCAACGAGAGCCGATCATCGACTGACTTAAAACGGCAATAGGTGCATTCTTATCATCTTTAGACCAAATTGTTGTAGATATAAATGTCTTAAGTGATACGGCGTTGACCTCAAACTTTTCGCGGCTGATTCAATAGCAAATTCCGTTAGTATATCATTCCCATAGATGCAGTAGGAATGCTTCCCATTTATAGAAGGGCAAATCAGTAAAGTGGCGTTTCAGTTCTTTTTTGAACAAATTTTTATTGGAAATTGATTTTAAATCTTTTGGCAGTTTATTATATAATATTACGCACTAGTTTCAAAAAGTGTGGTATTATGCCTTGGAGTACTGAGGATATTCGTAAATCGAATCGACATACCTTTATTATTATTACCATTAACGGTGAACAGGTGCATATTATTTCGAACAAATAAATAACAACTATAAATGAAATTGGAACAAATTGTCACAATTTTTAGTTGTTGGAATAATGGACGACAGCTGGTAGTATACGGCACAGAGAATATACGTCTTTCAATTTGTTTTTGTAGTCGAAGAATTTTGATTATTGCCGGGAACCGCCCAGAACAACAAACCATATTGCATATGGCTATTAGCATGCGCATAGTAAAAAGTTAGAAGCGACTTTGTGGACAGCATATTTCTTATAAATAAAATTGCAAAGCTCGCAGTTTGCAGCTTCTTCGCCATATGGTCAATGTGAGCCTCCCATTTGAGGGAATTTGTTATATGAATACCTAATACTTTATATTTTCCTTCGAGTTTATGACTCTCTAGTTAATTTGAAGTTTCGCATGGTTCTGTGGATTTCGCGAGTTGTGGAATCGTATAAACTTTGTTGTAGATAGATTTAAGACCAAATCATTTTTATCGCACCCGCTCTGCATTTCATTTATTGAAGCAGTGACTTTCTTTAGAGCGGTCTCTGCAATATTATTTCCGATAACAATAGAAGTGTCATCAGCATATTTAAATAAATTAACGTCATCAATGGTTTGAAATGATTGTTTACGAAAATAGTAAACAAGAAAGGAGATAATGAATCCCCTTGTGGGGTCCCCTGATTAAGGGTTCGTTCTTTACTCTTATATTTAAAATTTTCAATTTTCTGGACATCATTCGGTGCAGTTATTTGCACTATTTGCTTTCGGTCCGATAGGAATGACCTGATCAGATCCAAATGCATTGTCCCTAATATCGTAGGACTCTAATTTGTTCAACTGATTAAACGGTATTATGACATAAGAGGAAGAAGGAAAAAGTCGTAAAATCTGAAATTTGAAAAAGAACAGAATACTAACGACGAACACGTGAAACAACAATCTGCTTACGGTCTAAGCAGTGATTTTTAATATCAAGCCCCGGGCTCCCATTTGCATAACGAACGTTTGAATTTTAATACTATATTGTGAGGAAGAGAATTTCATTAATACCAATTTAAAATTGATAAAACAAAGAAAGAAACAAAGGAAAACCTAAACCAAATAGGAATTCTGATCTGCTATTATCCGCT